>PVKS010029137.1:0-25656 GCA_004027875.1 Aplodontia rufa
GTTTTTAGTAATAGTATTAGTATAGTAATTATTCAATCCCTAGTACCAAAAAAAATCAATATGAAGTCTGATTTAAAATACATGTATATTTCCTAGTTCTGTTCACTAAAAATGCCTAGAAGCAATGATATCTCAGTGATAATAAGCATATCTAACATCTACATCTTACTTTCTAAATACCATTCCCTAATGAAAGCAACCAGGGCTCCTTAGATTAATGGTTAATTCTAGGTCTGGGTTAAGGAAAATTTAAGGACAGCCTATAACATCTTGTGACAGAAAGCAAAGACGTTCTCAAAGATTTACAGGGTCACTTCCAGAGATAATGGGATCTGGCTTAAGGGAATGAAATTTGGCACACAGCATCAAAATTAATGTTATTAATTAAAATACATTAAACATATAAAGGAATAAGTTCAGAATCTATAGTTATACTTTGAAAACCAAAGGAGAAAACTCTTTTATAAAAAGATACCAACTATTGTAGAGGGATGCTAGAATTGGAAAAATTACCATTTTGCAACCTCCAATGAAATAACTGGAGCAATGATAATCAATGGGTGTTAAAAGTAGTGAAACTGGTGCTGGAGCAGTGGCTTGGTGGTTACGGCTCTTTCCCGGCATGTGCGAGTATGTGAGTTCAAACCCCAGTACCATGTACACAACAATGTCTCGGAGCAATAAAAGTCACATGAAAAACTAAATAAAAATTGTTTCTCTCTTTCTCTCTCACTGTCCCTTCTTTAAAAAAAAAAAAGTAGTGAAATTGTTAGGGAACAGGATATTCACCCTCATGTTAATTACAAAGGGGAAAATTTATTTACCTTTATTACAGGACTTGGGGATCACTATGTTAACAAGATGATCAAAAGTGGGAAAATCTGACATTACGTGCTTTCTGATATGGTAGAATAAGTGTATAATACCACCTACGTATGACACTAAATGGCTCACCAAAAAAATATTTAATCCGAATCTAATCAATGAAAAAAAAATCAGATAAATACAGAAAGTGCTATATTTTATGAGACAACTGGCTTGGACTCTTCAAACACTTAAATGTCACAAAAAATACAAAAAGTGAAGAAGACAGTTCTAGATTAAAAAGAGATCCAAAATGTATTCCATGTTTGAACTAGGACTGCATCCAGAATAGAGGGGGAGCAATAAAGGAGATTGAGACATCTGGTAAAATTCGAGTAAGGTCCAAATAGCACATATTACTGAATTAATATTAACTTTTGATATTTACGAGGTGTGACAGTAGTACCATGTCATTATATCTCTACTCTTAAAAGATGTGTCCTAAAGAATTTAAGAATAGGGGCTGGAGCAGTGGCTCAGCAGTTTCGGTGCTTGCCTTGCATGCACAAGTCCACGGGTTCGAACGCCAGCACCATGTGGGTACACGAGACGTTGCAGCAAGGCAGGTCAAATGAAAACTAAATAAAATTGATTATCTCTCTCACACTGTCCTTTTCTCTTTAAAAAAAAAAAAGAATTTAGGAAAAAAAGTCATGATTCCTGTTACTACCAAATGGTTCGAAAAATTTTAAGTATATAAGGATAAAAGAAATGAGGCAAGGGGCGCTGGAGCAGTGCCTCAGTGGTTATGATGTTTGCCTGGCATGTGAGAGTATGCGGGCTCAAACCTCAGCACCACATACACAACAAAGTTTCCGAGCAATAAAAGCCACATGAAAAACTAATTCTTTCTCTCTCACTGTCCCTCTCTTAAAAAAAAAAAATAACAAATGAGGCAAAAAGTGAACAACTGGTGAATTATGATGAATATTACATTAAATTCTTTCAACTTTTTTCTTTTTCTCAATAATTTGGAACTGAACTGAACCCATGGGCACTTTACTATTCAGCTACATCCCTAGCCCTTTTTATTTATTTATTTATTTTTCAGGGCTGAGGACCAAACTCGGGGCCTTAGGCGTGCTAGGCAAGCCCTCTGCCACTGAGCTAAATCCCCAACCTATATCTTTTTATTTTAAAGACAGATATTACTAAGTTGCTAAGGCTGAATTCTTTCAATTTTTCTATAGGTTGTAAAGAACACTGAATGCCTGAAAGTAGAATAGGAAAAGAGAACAGCTACTTGCATCTGTTATAATATGGCAAATATTATATTATATGCTTTATAGTTTTTCTCATTTTATCATCTTTTTTTTTCTAGGAATTAAACCCAGAGAGGCTCTACTACCAAGCTATATCCCCAGTCCCTTTTTCCATATTTTTTATTTTGACACAGGGTCTCATTAAGTTGCCTCAGCCCCCGAAGTTACTGGGATTATAGCCATGCACCACCAATCCTCTTAACTAATCTTTTCTTATCTATTTTTTTTAAAGAGAAGGAGGGAGGAAGGGAGGGGGAGGGAGAGGAGAGGGAGAGAAGGAAATAATTTTATTTAGTTTTTCATTTGCTCTGACACTTGGATGTGTATGTGGTGCTGGGGTTCGAACCTGCATCCCAGCGTGTGCCAGGTAAGTGTCGAAACCACTGAGCCACTCACTGCTCCAGACCTTAACTAACCATCTTAACTAATCTTAACTACCTTGGTAAGGGTGGTTTTATTTTGTAAATTAAGAAATTAAGACCCAGAAAAGCTAGAAAGCCACAGGGCATGCAGTGGCACATGCCTGTAAACACAGTGAATATACTCAGGCTGAAGCAGGAGGATGGCAAGTTCAAAGCCAGCCTCAGCAACTCAGAGAGAAACTCAGCCACTTTGTGAACCTTGTCTCAAAATAAAAAATATGAAGGACTAAAGATTTATCTCAGTGGTTAAAGAACTCCTGGGTTCAATTGCCAGTATGAAAAAAGAAAGAAAAACGAAAGGTTAGGTAGCATGCCCAAGGGCAAGTAGTAAAGCCTATATGCTGTAATTTTCATTATTGGCAACAATTTCAGAAGAAAAGAATCCATCAAAGTTCCTGTACCCTCAATTCCATTTTAGAGAACATCAATACATCCACCCCTGCCTCCCACCAACATCATCAACTTCCAATAGATCTCCCTGCCTGCTATCCCTTACCTCTCAATTAACTGTTTCCCCAAGACAATCTTGGTCCCTTCCACCTTGATAAGTTCTTCATTATCATTATGAATGACTGTCTTTTCCAACTCCTCCTCCTGCTCCTCTGTCATGGCAACAGGGTTGGAAGGTGGGGCATTTGTTTGATAATAAAGGGGGCAGAATTTGTTTGTCCTCATGTGCCCAATGGCACCACATGCTCCACATTTCAGCTACAAAAGGAAAAATATCAATATGTCAGAGATAAGCAGAAAAGAATGTCAGAGGTAGGGGATAGAGTGATGGCTCAGCAGTAGAGCACTTCCCTGGCATGCGTTAGGACTCGTGTTCAATCCCCAGCACCACATATAGTGTTGGAAGAACAAAAACCAGATGAAACAATAAAGTTGACTCTCACTTTTACTCTCTCTCTTTAAAGAAAAAAGTCAGAGATAAGCAAATAAACATATACAAGGTAGAGGAGAAACAAGGACAGCTTCAGAACTTTTGTTTGAACAGAATCGTTATGTACCTATCAGCAGAAGTCACTGGACAGAAGTGCATGTATGGAAACGACACATGAAAGATAAAATGAAATCCAGAGGCCAAACGTTTCTTTAAAAAATCAAGGCACGAGAGGTTAGAGTGCTGGCTCAGCAGTTACAGTGCTTGCCTGGCATGCATGAGGACCCGGGTTCAAACCCCAGCACAACGTAAACAGCTAAGTGTCAGAAAAACAAGACCAGATGAAAAAATAAAGTTGATTCTCTTTCTCTCTCATTCCTTCTATCCCTCTCTTAAATCTTAAAATGACGCTGGAGCAGTGGCTCAGCCGTTATGGAGCTTGCCTGGCATGTGCAAGGACATGGGTTCGAACCCCAGCACCACATACATAACAAAGTGTCAGAGCAATGAAGGCCAAATGAAAAACTAAATAAAATTGATTCTTTCTCTCTCTCTCACTGTCCCTCTCTTTAAAAAAAAAAAAAAATCAAGGCACAAGCACGCCTGTAATCCCAGTAACTCAAGAGGCTGACACAGGAGGATTGCAAGTTCAAGAACAGCCTAAACAACTTCGCAAAATAAAAAATAAAAAGGGATGGGTACGTAGCTCAGTGTTTAAGCACTTCTGAGTTCAATCCCTGATATAAAAAAATCAAAGCACAAATAAAAGAGAAAGAATTTTTCATCTCAAAGTTGTGAACTGTGATAATATTCAATATGTAGGAAAAAGACTGTTGGAAGCTCAAACATAGTCAGCTAGCTAGCTAGATATCTGGGCCTAGGTCAAAACAAGAAAAATCCCAATAGTATTAAGTCTACATCTCAGTTTTGCAACTGATACCCTAGACTTCATTTTCACCTGTAATGGGACCAACACTATGTCACACTTAAATATCACATATAAGAAAGGAATTTTAAATATTTAATGACTGTAATACATTAACATTTGTTGACTATGTATCCCAGAGCCTGGAGCAGTGGCTCAGTCATTATGGTGCTTATCTGGCAAGGGCAAGGACACGGGTTCAAACCCCAGCACCATGTACACAATGAAGTATCAGAGCAATGAAAGCCACATGAAAAACTAAATAAATTTGATTCTCTCTTTCTCTCTCACCATTTCTCTTTTTAAAAAAATAAAATATGGGGCTGGAGAGGTGGCTCAGTGGTTTCGTCGCTTGCCTGGCAAGCGCGAGCACCCGGGTTCAAACCCCAGCACCACATACACAACTAAGTGTTGGAGCAATGAAGGCCGTGTGAAAAACTGAATAAAAGTTGTTTCTCTCTTTCTCTGTCTTTCTCACTGTCCCTCTCTCTTTAAAAAAGTAAATAAATAAATAAATAAAATAAAAAATAAAGTGTATCCCATAATTTACATCATTTAAATCAATACCGTGATACAGTATTAAAGAGAAAATTGGTTTGGAGAAGTCAAGGTCATAGGTCGTAGAGCTATTAAGTGATAGAACCAGAACTAGAATCCAGACCTTCTGTTTCCAAGTTCATGGCTCTTTCCACTGCTATGGCAAGTTGCCTAATCTTATGGGTGCAAATGACAGTCACACTGCACAGTAATACCTGGAATCCTACCTAGGACGTGAGAAACAACCTTTATGATATGTATGTTTTTTCTCTGTTGCTTTTTAAAATATGCACAATTTATTGGGGGGGAGACAGTGGGAATTTAATCCAGGGGTGCTTTACCACTGAGCTACATCCCCAGCCTATTTATTTATTTATTTATTTATTAAAGATGGAAAGAGAAAAGAGAGAATCAATTTTATTTATTTTTCCATCTGGCCATTGTTTCTCCGACATCTGAGTATGTGGTGATGGGGTTTGAACCTGGGTCCTTGCACTTGCCAGGCAAGCACTCCAACCACTGAATCATTGTTCCAGCCCTTTATTATTTATTTTGAGACAGGGTATCACTAAGTTTCTCAGAGCCTTGCTAAGTTGCTGAGGTTGGTTTTGAACTCACAATCCTCCTGTCTTAGCCTCCCGAGTCATGGGGACGACAGGGGAGCAACATCACACTTGCTCAACATGCACAATTTTAAGAAGGAGAATAGGGCTGGGGATGTAGCTTAGTGGTATAGGCTTGCCTTGAATGCAAGAGGAAGGATGCCTAGCACCAAAGGGAAAGAAAAAAAGGTGTCCATCTGTGTATACACACACATATATAGTTATGAATATGTGCATTCACGCTTACGTAAAAATTTCACCAAATCTATTTTGACTTCTACAAAATATTTCAAATGAAATATAAATGACACCGAAAGAGAGCAATGACATCAGATTGGGTCTGTTGACACACTAGCACTGGTAACATTCTAAAAGCCAAATCAATTCAAACTAGCTTTCCCCATCAGGGAAGATAACAAAAGCTAAGGGGGAAAGGATGCTTTCTTCCTTTGCTTCATTAGTTGTGCTCATACCATACTTACTTTTAGGTCAGGACGCTCCTTCATTTTTTTGGGCTTCTTCTCAGGAGGACCCTTAAGCTTCTCCTTTTCCTGGTTCCGCTTAAGCCTTCTCAGTTGCTCCTGAATCCTCCTCCGTTCTTTTCGCATCTCTTCTCGATGCTGTTCATCAAAAAGGGCAAATTTTCGACTGAACGGGGTGGGGTGGGGGAAAAATCACAGGACCATAAGCAAACCCAAAACAAAAAGATTGTCCTGATAGCTAGTATCTCAGAACAGAAGTAATCCATCTAGACTGAAATAAAAATACTTGTCATTCCCTTTTCCCTTGCTAGCCAGGCCTCCATCTTCATACAAGCACCTAACCCAGAATAATCCCTAAGTAATCCCTAATATTTGTGCAACTAAACACCCAAAATGCAAAGAACGTTGGTAGAACATGACATGTCTTTATTTTGCAGCACAATCAGAATTTTCCCAGTGATTTGCCTCTGTTCAAACTCAAAAGGTCTAAAGAAAGATGGTTCTCAATACTGCTGACTTTCAGGGGCAACTGTGCCAAGACCTGTCACTAATACTCAAGTATCCATTCTATCCCCACCAATATTCAATCACACCTGAAAGTGGTAAATCAAACTCACATGAATTCCTCATCTTTTGTGGTCCGGATGCGCACATAGGCATCAATGACAGAGGGTTTTCGGACTGTCTCACAGCGAACATACTCTTTTCCCTCTTCATCTCGAAATGTGCGATAAATCTTGAGACAGCGGCCAGTGGCAGAAGAGTTAAGACTAGTCACAGAAGCTGTGTCATCATCTCTGTGATTGTTTCCTGATGCTGCTGAACCTGCTGCTGTAAGGCAGAAAAAGATTTCCAAACATTCCCCCTACCACCCAAATGGCCATTTTCTTGGAGCTGAATGGACACATTGTAGTTCAACATGTCTTCAAACTATGCTTCTACAGAAAGCATCAACATCACCACCAGCTCCAAGAGAACAACGATTTGTCCTTTCCTGGCTTTATTTTACCACTGCCAATCTCCATTTTTCACAAGTACAAAAAGTTCTGAAAAAGCCTCCAAGAACAATGTGTTTGCTATAAGAGACAGAGAAGTAGCTACATTCTGATTTCTCTGAATAATAGGGCAAGAGAAAAGTCCAAGCAGGAAGTAGTTGATGAAAACACCCAAGCACTCAGGAGGAAAAATGACACCAAAGAATAAGCCCAGAGTCTTAAGGCCTAGTGTATACTTCTCAAACTTTAATATACAAATAGGAATCAAGTGGCATCTTGTTAAAAATGTAGATTATAATTCAGTCAGTCTACAGACAGGCCTGAGACTCTATCACCTTTCTAACAAATTTCCATTTGATGTGGATACTGTGGTCCAGGACCACATTAGCAAAGACCTAGAGGACCACATTGATGGAAGGGCTGTGCCACATCTTTACAAAGCCAGAACAATGAAATTACACAAAACTTTTACAGGGTGGGGGTATACAAAGGGAAGACTAATATGAATGAAAATAGTCATTCAAATCTTCATCTTTAGCTTTTATCCTTTAAGTGCTACATCCAAGTTTTTACTTTGTTTTATTTAATTCATTTATTTATTTACTTTTTTTGTGTGATACTGGGGGTTGAACCCAAGGCTTCGTGTATGCTAGGCAAATGCTCAAGTTTTCAACTACTTGCTTAATGTCTATACTCGGAAGTGGCATGGGAACCTCAAACTCCACACATTACACATTCTCTTCAAATGCCTGCTTCTTTCTCTGAAATCAATGGTACAAACATCCTTCTATTAAGTCAGAGTGAAATCTTTAAGGTTGCCTTAATTTTTCCCCTTTTCATTCCCACTGCCCATATCCCAAATCCAATTCTGGTCATTATCATCATCCTCACACTCTGCAATTTTTGGTTGATTATTTTTAACTCTTTTAGGATCTAAGATTCCTATGAGAATCTTCTGAAACCCATGAACCTTCTCAGAAAATGCACATTTGCAAAGAATTTTACATGTAATTTCAGTGGGCTCAAGGACAGCCCCCACATACCCTTCCATAGATGTTGTATTAATAATTGTTACCCTCTGGGATAAATGCACAGAAAACTCACTTTAATTACAGCACTGATAGCCCTAGCTTGGCCAGGTACTCAATACAGACAGAGGTAGTAGTAGATTAGCAGCATCTCTGTAATGTCACCCAATGACAAACCTAGAATCCAGTTGGCAGAAATATCTCTACCTCATCTACAGGATTTTTTATACTCATCCCCTACTTCTTATGCCTCCAGCCTTGCCTCAGTTATAGTCTGCAGTTATTTATACTCCTTTTTTGATCCTTTTCTTTCTTGTCTGTGAAGCCACTACCCTCACCCAGTAGCATCCGCTGTAGTTCCTTCCGCTCCTGCTCCTCCCGCTCACGAGATAGTTGAGAGCTGGTTTTCTTGTTCTGTAACATGTTCTCAATGTTCTTTCCCATTTCTTCAAAGTCACTGTCTTCAGCTGAGCTACTGTCTGTGTCAGTTGATAAGACTTCAGTTGATGACAAAACCCTAAGAGAGACAGAAAGAAAAGCAATGTTAAATTAAGACCAGGGGAAATAAGGTGTAGAAAGAGCTGAAGAAACAGGGTTGGGCTTGAGCGGTGGCTCAGTGGTATCATGCTTGCCTGGCATGCATGAGGACCCGGGTTCAAACCCCAGCACCATATACAAAACTAAGTGTCAGAGCAGTGAAAACCAGATGAAAACCTAAATAAAGTTGATTCTCTCTTTCTGTCCCTCTCACCCTCCCCTTCTCTCTTTAAAAACAAAAGAAACGGGATTACAGGCAAGAATAGGAAACTGAGAACTCAACCTTCAAAATAAATACTCAAAATTCACTAAAACCTAAGACCCTTTTTTTTTTTTTTTTAAAGAGAGAGGGACAGTGAAAGAGAGAGAAAGACAATCAATTTTATTTAGTTTTTCATGGACTTTCGTTGCTCGGACACTTCATTGTGTACGTGGTGCTGGGGTTTGAAACTGTGTACTCGTGCATGCAAGGCAAGAACTGTAACCGCTGAGCCAGCGCTCCATCCCAAAACCTAAGACCCTTAACAAAACTAGTTTTCCTAGACATAGAAAAGCCAAGAAACAAATCAACACATGGCTCTTTTATTATTATTTTTTTCAGCACTGGGGATTAAAGCCAGGGGTACTCTATCACTGAGATACATCCCCAGTCCCTAAGTTGCCCAGACTGGCCTTAAACTTGCAGTTCTCCTACCTCAGCCTCCCAAGAGGCCAGGATTACAGGCATGCTCTACCATACCTGGCATATGGCTCTTTTTTCAAAAAAAAAGTGAGAGGGATAGTGAAACAGAGAGAAAAAGAGAATCAATTTTATTTAGTTTTCCATGTAGCTTTCATTGCTCTGACACTTCTTTGTGTATGTGGTGCTGGGGTTTGAACTCACGTCCTTGCACATGCCAGGCAAGTTGTCATAACCACTGAGCCACCACTCCAGCCCATATGGCTCATTTTTAATAACACAATACTATTCTCTCACAATTAAGCCTTCAGAGAAAATCCTGTTCCCAGTAACCACAGTATAGCTGCCAGGCCCAAGTAGGCCTTCAAAGCTGCCATGGAACCTAGAATTCAAGCCTAGCACCTCTTGACATTCAAAACCTATGACAAGTTGAAGGGAACAGGTACCTTAGCAGTATTATTACAAATAGATAATATGCTAATAACTCAAGATATCCAATCACCTAGATTTGGTTACCTCCTTTTCATTATAAATGAATATCTAAGGGCAGGGGACGTAGTTCAGTGGTAAAACACCTGCCTACCTGCCTAGCATATGCAAGGCCCTTGGTTCAATCCCTAGCACCTCAACAAAACAAAACCCCAAATAACTGTCTTAGACCCCCTCCCTTCCCTTCAGCTTGATTTTTCTGTAATGCTGAAACAACATACTTGTTCTGTAGGTCAAAGATGCGCTGACACTCCTCTTTGTAACGTTCTTGATGCTCAGCCACAGAAAATCTTGATCCACGGGCAAATTTACTCATGGGCCCCTCTCCAGAGCGGGCCTGTTCAGTTGACATTGTGCGCACCACGTCGATCACTTCCCAGCGGGACAATTTCTTAATCTACAAGCAAATGCACAAATACCCACACTAGCACATAATTTACAGATTTCAAAGGATAAACCAAAGCAAATGATTACAGAGACAGACCCTCCCCCCCAAAAAAAATCATCCCAAAGCAGAACACAGAAAGCTTTTGAAAAGCTAACTCCTGAAAAAGTATCCAGGACCTACTATATCCTACACTACACAGTTCTCCAAATAGTTCTTCACATCTGCCTCCTATCCTTTCTCTATATACAAAGTCTCTAGAGGCCCCTAAGCTTTCCTCTTTACATTTACCTCTTCTTCAGGCACACCAAATTTGCGTAGAAGTTGCTTGGCATTTTTCAGAGAAAGACGACGAAGATCTGCATCTGTTCCCGTCACTGTCTTCTTCACTGGCTGAGGTTCCTTATCATCCTACCTCAAACAAAAGCAAGTGAGAATTCGAAGTTGAACTCCTTATAGTACTATGACATCTAAGTCATTCTGCCACCTGAACCACTCTTCATGCCCTTCATTCCATTAGTCTCTATTCCTTAATCCTCATTTCTTCCTCATCTGACTTCCTCTTTCCATAAATCCAGATAATCTTACCTTCTGCTGTGTTGGTTTGTTTGGAATCTTCACATAAGAGAATCCTTCACCACAACCTGTGGGATCAGCCACTCCAGTCACCTCCAGAAGACATTTGCCCTTCATGGCAGCAATGAATGCTCTTGTGGTATTCCAAGGAGCAGTGCGGACCTAAGATACAGAAAAAGATTGTCAGGGTTATGGGAAATGTTTGCTCTTTGTTTATCCCTTACCTAGAAAGATAGACTAATTATAATGAACAATTGTATGCTTTCTTAAATTGTTCACAAAGATCAACAGTTAAATATAACTGCCTAATACTCAGCTCTCTTCTTTCCCATGGTACTTAAATCATGATATTAAACAGAGGTCAACAATCTCAACCAGGGTAAAGAATATGAGGAACGGTAATATCCTTCTGCCCTATATCCCTTCAAGTTTCACTGAGCATTCTCAAAAGTAATGGTGCCCCACCTTCTGATACATTTGACTGTTCAATTGCTCAAATGACTGCTTTAAAAATGAATTTTATTTTAATGACAAATCACACCATTTTGTACAACTATCATACACCAATGAAAAATGACCTATGTTATGCTGGGCATGGTGGCACATGCCTATAATCCCAGTGACTGAGGTAGGAAGACATCAAGTTTAAGTCCAGCCTCTGCAACTTAGTGAGATGCTATCTTGAAATAAAAAACAAAAAGGATCTGGGATGTAGCTCAGTGGTAGAGCACCACTGGGTTCAATCCCTAGTACTAAAAAAAACTAATGATCCATATTATGAAAATAATTGGTCCTATATTTGCTTTCAAAGCAGTGGCCCCAATTATAACAGCATTAAACCAAAGACCATTCTATTCCTACCACTAGTTTGATCAAAAACATTTACTGACCCCACAAAAATAGAGAATTAAGTCAAGGAGTAAATGTGCTTACCCACAAAGACCAGTCAAGGATATATACAATTAGTTAGAAAATGGCCAATTCTCTATTCAAGATTCAATCTTTTTTGTTTAAAATGGAGTTAATTTTTTTCCATCTGGTCTTTGTTTTTCCTTTATTTATACATGTGGTACTGGGGATCAAACTTGGGACCTTGCAATTTACCACTGAACCACCTCTCCAGTCCCTCAAGATTAAATCTTGAAGGCTAATCACATAATCCTTAGTTTCTAAAAATCTTAGACATCTACTCATTTTTCATTCCAACCTGAAAGATACAGTATAACATTTCTGCTTTTAACTTATAAAGATAAAAACTGTACACATTAATTGGGTACTATGTGATGTTTTGATATAAGTATACATTATGAAATGTTTAAATCTGTTTAAATATGTCTATTTCCTCAAATATCTACCATTTCTTTATAGTAAAAACATTCAAAACCATGCTAGCTTCTCTCTGACCTCATTTTTGGCTTCTTTTTTTATAGTCATCCAATCAGTTAACAAACGTATGTTGAATATCTACCACATGATATTCATGTGGACCTACTTTCTCGTGGACCTCATGTTAGTAAAGAAAAATAAATAGCCAACCCAGTTCAACAAAATGTGATCAGTGCGATAAGTAAAAGGTATGATATGGGGGCTGGGGATGCAGCTCAGTGGTATAGTGCTTGCCTAGCACGTATGAGGCACTGGGTTCAACACTCAGCACTGCATAAAAATAAATAAATAGATGTATTTAAAAAGTACAATATGTATATAAATAAAGACAAGGGTGATTACCCAACCTGAACCCAGAGTAATTATGAGTTCAAGATTGAGGGAAAGCTTCTAAGAAAATACAACTTGTAGATGAAGGTCAGTAGAGAAATGGCAAAAAATTATTCTATGCAGAGAGAATAACATTTGAAAGATTCTTAAAGGCAAGAGAATTTGATAAATTTTGAAAGGCAAGAGAAAGAAATTTAGAGAGCCAAATAAAATTTAGTATGTTTGGAGCTTAAGAGTATAAAACAAACACTGTCAATAAATAAAAGGAGGTTAGAATTATATACAAGATCCAACAAAACATGAAGTCTTCTAAATTATGTTAAAGATGTCTTTCTTTAAAAAACACGGTGCCTTGTCAGGTGCAGTGGTGCACACCTGTAATCCCAGCAACCCAAGAGGCTGAGGCAGAAGAATCCATTTCAAAGCCAGGCTCAGCAACCTACAAGGTCCTAAGCAACTTAGTGAGACCCTGTCTTAAAATAAAAAGTAAAAGGGTTAGGGACCAAAGCTGGAGTAGTGGCTCAGAGGTTACAGCGCTTGCCTGGTATGCACAAGGATGCTGATTCGAACCCCAGCACCACATACACAATGAAGTGTTGGAGCAACAAAAGCCACATGAAACGCTAAATAAAACTGATTCTCTTTCTCACTGTCCCTCTCTCGCTTAAAAAAGGGGGTGGTTAGGGATATTGCTCAGTGGTTAAGTGCCCCTGGGTTTAATCCCTAGTCCACGCCCCCAAAAGAGATGCTGAAGCTGGGTGTGGTGGCACATACATGTAATCCCAGCAGCTTGGGAGAGTGAGGCAGAAGAATCACTAGTTCCAGGTCAGCCTCAGCTACTTGGCAAGGTCCTAAACAACTCAGTACAACCCTGTTTCAGAAAACAAAGGGCTGGGAATATAGCTCAATGGTTAAGTTCCCCTGGTTTCAGGTCACAATATCAAAATAATAAAAGTTAGGTGCCTGAGAAAGTTTCTGGGCAGGAGAATGATATGACTAAATTCTTGTTGTAAAAGATCATTCTGCTCTTTAACAAATGGTACCAGAATAAATGGATATTCACATGCAAAAAAATGAATCTTAATTCTCACTTTTTGCCTGATACAAAATGAACTCAAAATGGGTATGTAAGAAATGAAAGTTAGTAGAAAACATGAAAACCACAAGTGAGTAGGGCACAATGGTGCATGTCAGTAGCAACAAGGGAGGCTGAGACAGGAGGATCAAGAGTTCAAACCCAGTCTCAGTAACTTAGCGAGGCCTTAAGCAACTTAGTGAGGATATATAAAAAGGACTAGGGATGTGGCTGAATGGTTAAGTGTCCCTAGGTTCAATCCCTTATACCAAACAAAACAAAACAAAACAAAAAAACCCACAAGTGACAAAAGAGAATATTAACAAATTGAAATTCTGCTCTTTGTAAGGTCTTTTGTTAAACCAATTAAAAGACAAGCCACAGGGGCTGGAGCAGTGGCTCAGCAGTTACCGCGCTTGCTTGCATGCGTGAGTACGCGGGTTCAAACCCCAACACCACGTATACAATTAAGTGTCAGAACAACCAGGGCCACATAAAAAATTAAAAAAAAAATTCTTTCTCTCACTGTCTGTCTTTCTTTAAAAAAAGGAAAAAAAAAAGACAAGCCATAGACTGGGAGAGAATCTTTGTATTCATATACCTAATAAAGGACTCATATCTAGAATAAAACACATTCAAATCAGTAAGAAAATAACTAACTACTTAAAAATAAATGTAGACAACAGAATGACTGATGCTTCATCAAAGATGTCATCTGGATGATAAATAAGCACATAAAAAATGCTCAACACTCATAAGCATTATGAAAACACAAGAAAAATATTTTTTTAAGATGAGGCCCTGCTATGTTGCCCATGATGACCTCAAAGTCCTCCACCCAAGTAATCCTACTGCCTCAGCCTCCCACATAATTGATACTACAGGCACATGCTACCACACCCGCTTAAGAAAATGTAATATGAGAGACCACTTCACATCAACTAGAAGAGCAGTAATGATAATAAAAAAACAGAAATGACAAGTATTGTATTGGTAAGCACACAGAATAAATGGAAATCTCCAACATAGGAATGTAAAATGGTACAGCCCCCACACAAAAACAGTATAGTACTTTCTCAAAAGGTTAAATATAAAATTATTACAACTTTGCAATTTCGTTTTTAGGTATCTGCTCAAGAGAAAAAATGAAATATTAAATAGTTTTATTCATAATAGGCAAAAACTGTTGGGAGTGGTGGCTCACACTTGTAATCCCAGCTACTCAGGAGGCTGAAGCAGAAGTATTTCAAGTTCAAGAACAGCCTGGGCAATTTATCAAGACCCTGTCTCAAAGGAAAAAGCAAAACGGGCTGGGAATGTAGCTCAGTGGAAAAGCACTGCTGAGATCAATTCCCAGTACCAAACTGGGAATGATTAAAATGTTCCTCCAAAGATGATTCAACAAACTGATAGTTCACACCATGGAATATTATGCAACAATAAAAAGAAACAAATTATCAATATACACAACAAATTTCACCAAATAGTGCTAGGAAAACTGGATATCCACATGCAAAATAATTTATTTAGACCCTTACCTTGTAACATATGTAACAACTAACTCCACACAGACAGAACACCTAAATGTAACAGCTAAAACTAGCATTCTTAGAATACAGGATAAAAGCTTCATGACATTGGATTTGATGATTTCTTGCATATAACACCAGAAGCACAAATAACAAAAGAAAAACAGAAAATTGGACTACCTCAGAATGTGCATCAAAGGACACTATCAGTAGAGTGAAAAGGCAAACTACTTGGAATGGGAAAAAAAATATTTGCAAATCATTTATCTGATAAGGGGTTAATCCAGAATATATCAAGAATTCCTACAACTGAATAACAAAAACAATCAACCTAATTAGAAAATGAGAAAAGGGTCACATCCAGGTGGCGTGGAACCAAGCAGTCAAGTGGCCGACAAATCAACATGCCCAAGTTTTACTGCAACTACTGTGATGCTTATCTCACCCCTGACTCTCCGTCTATTAGAAAGTCACATTGCAGTGGCAGGAAACACAAACAGAGTATGAAAGACTACTATCAGAAATGGATGGAAAACCAGGCTCAGAGCCTGACTGTCAAAACAACAGCTGCCATTTCAACAAGGAAAGATACCTCCTACTCCACTCTCTGCACCACCTCCAGTCAGGTGCCATGATTCCACCTTCGCCTAGTCTACTGGGTCCTCCTTATCCTGGTATGATGCCAGCACCCCATATAGGAGACCCCCCCATGATGCTAATGATGGGCCCTCCACCTCCTGGGATGATGCCAGTGGAACCTGCTCCTGGAATGAGGCCACCAATGGGAGGCACATGCCAATAATGCTTGGACCTCCAATGATGAGACCTCTTACTCATCCCATGATGGTACTACTCAGCCAGGAATAACTCAACCAGACAGATAAGGATAGAGGGGAGCCCCTTTCTATCAATTTTACATTACTTGTTGTACCTTCTTCACCAGAAGATCATGGTACTGTGACTCTGGGTGCTTTCTAACAGTATGACAACAAAGACTTCCTCTGCATTCCTATCAAACAATAGTTTCAGAAGTTGGACAGAAAAAGTGCAGTTTTCATTTGTATTGTGAAATGAGAAAATAAAGTTGTCAGCTCTTTTTTAAAAATGGGGAAAGGACATGAATAGACATTTCTCCAAAGAAAATATATATACATATATATATATGGCCAACAAGCACATGAAAAGATGCTCAATATTATTAGTAATTGGTAAAGTGCAAATCAAAGTCACAATGAGATACTACTTTATGTCTTACATCTATTAGAATGGTTAGAATTTTGGGGAGGCTGAGTCAGGAGGATCATAAGTTTGAGACCTGCCTCCACAACCTGATGAGATACTGTTTCAAAATAAAAAATAAAAAAGGGTTGGGGATATAGCTTAGTGGCAGAGCACTCCTGAATTAAATCCCCAAGGCTGGGGGGGAAATGCTAATAATACTAGCAAAGATATGAAAAAAATGGAACCTTAACACACTGCTGGTGAAAATGTGATATGGTATAACATCATCTATGGTGAACAGTATGGAAAAAATTCAACTGAAAAAAGCCCACAACTACTAAAAACATAATTAGTATATGGTCCACAAATCTTTTTTTTTTCTTTTTGGTACCAGGGATTGAATCCAGGGGTGCTTAACCACTGATCCATATCCCCAGCCCCCCTTTTCTATATTTTATTTTAAGAGACAGGGTCTTACAAAGTTGCTGAGACTGGCTTTGAACTTGTGATCCTTCTGCCTCAGCCTCCCAGGTTGCTGGGATTACAGGCATGCACCACCACCCCCAGCTCATCAATCATTATTTCTAAAAGAACTGAAAGCAGGATCCTAAGGAAATATTTGTATGCATGTTCACTGCAGTACTATTCACAATAGCCAAAATACAGAAGCAACCAAAATGTCAATCAATGGATGAATGAATAAACAAAACATAGTAAACACATACAATGGAATACTATTCAGCCTTACAAAAGAAGGAAATTCTGAGCTAGTGGTGTAACTCAGTGATAGAGTACTTGCCTGGCATGTGTGAGGCCCTGGATTTCATCTCCAGCACCACGAAAAATAAAACAAAACAAAAAAAATACTTTTGAGATATCTAAGAAGTAGTGAAAAATCAGAAATGTTGAATGGTGGTTGCCAGTGACTTCAGGAAAGGGAAAATGCGGGGCTGGAACGGTGGCTCGGCGGTTACGGCACTTGCCTGGCATGCGCAAGCACGCGGGTTCGAAACCCAGCACCACGTACACAACAAAGTGTCAGAGCAACGAAGGCCACATGAAAAACTAAATAAAGTTGATTCTCTCTTTCTCTCTCTCTCACTGTCCCTCTTTCTTTAAAAAAAAGGAAAGGGAAAATGCAATTATTTAATGGATACAGAATGTTAGTTTTGCAAAATAAAAAGAATTACAATATTGAACTGTTCACTTAAAGGTTAAGATGCTAAATTTTATATCATGTATATTTTGCCACAATTTTTAAAAAAGAAACATTGTATAATTTCATTGATCTAAAACTGTAGAAAATGGGGCTGGAGCACTGGCTTAACAGTTAAAGCGCTTGCCTGGCATGCACAAGGACCCGGGTTTGAACCCCAGCACCACATATGCAACTAAATGTTGGAGAAATGAAGGCCAGATGGAAAAATAAATAAAACTGATTATCTCTCTCTCCCTTTAAGAAAAAAGACATTGTCCTTAAAAATAAATAAATAAAACTATAGAAAACGCAAAGTAATCTACTGAGACAAAGCAAATCAGTGGTTACCAAAAAGCACAAAGAGGAGTGAGGAAAAGGAAGAGATATGACAAAGGGACTTCAAAGGGGCATAAAGATACTTTTGTGGGGGTAACAGATACACTCATCTTGTAGTAAGGGTTTCAGAGGTATAAACATATGTCAAAATACATCAAAGAGTATACTTTAAATATGTACAGCTTATTATACATCAACTATATATGAATTAAGCTGTTTCTTTAAAAGAAGTAAGTGAATCTGGGCATGGTGGCACACACCTGTAATCCCCAGCAACCTGGGAAGCTGAGGCAGGAGGACTGCAAGTTCATATTCAGCCTCAGTAACTTAGCAACGCCCTGTCTCAAATTAAAAAAAAAAGGCTGGAGCAGTGGCTCAGCAATTGGAGTACTTGCCTGGCATGCGCAAGGACCCGGGTTCAAACCCCAGTACCACATACACAAGTAAGGGTTGGAGAAACAAAGGCCAGATGAAAAATTAAATAAAACTGATTCTTTCTCTCTTTCTCTCTCACTCTGGCCCTCTCTCTTAAAAAAAATTTAAAAATAAAAAGAATAAATGAAATGTACAAATAAAAGAGTGTAAAGTCTTACTTCATCATCAATCTTCATCTGAAAATCTTCCTCATTTTCTTCTTCGGGAGCAAAAAAAGACTTCTCTCCATAGCCAGCATCCTGCAAGAGGACAATTTCATGGAATTGAAAAATGGAGTACAAGTTCTACTGTGTAACAAGTACAGAATACCGAAGCATATCTTGCACAGATAGTGCATTCTGTGAATTCTACACTCTATCATCATTGTATATCCTCAAGATACAAAAGATATATTGTCTACTTCACTGATACAGGATAGGTAGGACCCACAAAAAAACTACAGAGATGGTCACTTTCCATGCTTACATGCTCATCTTAGATTAAAGTCACCATTCCAATGGATGAGCAACAACTTTCCAAGTAAAACAATAAGCCCAACCGGGTGTGGTGGCACACACCTGTAATTCCAGTGATTTGAAAGGTTGAGGATTTTAAGTTCAGTCAGCCTCACCAACTTAGAGAGACCCAGTCTTAAAAAAAGTAAAACAAAAAAGAGCTGGGGATACGGCTGGAATGGTGGCTTGGAGGTTTACAGTGCTTGCTTGGCATGAGCCAGGCGCAAGCAGGTTCAAATCCCAGCACCACATATACAACAAACTATCGGAGCAATGAACACCACATGAAAAGACTAAATAAAACCGATTCTCTTTCTTTCATTGTCCCTTTCTCTTTAAAAAAAAAAAAAAAGAGCTGGGGATGTGGCTTACTACGGGTTCAATACTGGTACCAAAACAAAAAAGCCCTAAACCCTTTCATGTCTTCCCACTAATGTTTAGCTATACTGTAGGTTGTAGGTTTCCTCAGAAGTGATGTACACAGAAAGCACTTCATACAGTTTGAATTTTTTAGTAATTGTAATAACCTAGTAACCATCATCTCTAAGCAGGGTCTATGAGGAAGTTGCTCAGTTTTTTTTGAGAGAGAGAAGGACAGTGAGAAAGAGAGAGAAATCTAATTTTATTTAGTTTTGCATGTGGCCTTCATTGCTCCGACACTGTTTTTATGGGGTTCAAACCCACGTCCACATGCATGCCAGGCAAGCACCGTTAACTGCTGAGCTACCAGCCCTGAAAGTTGCTCACCTTCAGTCGCTGCTCTGCAGCTATCATACTATAGTAAGCACAGCACTGCTCTGGTGACACCATAGCTCTGATCTCCTCTTCAGTTGGTAAACGAAAATCAGACTTCAGCACCCACCAGTTTGAGTCCATCCCTGAAAAAGACACAAAAAATACCATTTTGAATTCTAAATTTCCTGACACTGACTGACAATAAAAGTACAGCAACCTGAGACCTTGCCACAGTTAACACAACCATCAGACCAAGAAAAGTCCTGTTAAGTTCCTAACACCTCGTCTAGGACACCCAACAATCACACTGAACTTCCTAGTGACCAGTGCACATAAAAGGAATCAAAAGTTGGATATGGGGCTAGAGAGGTGGCCTGGCAGTTACAGCGCTTGCGGGGCATGCGTGAGTACATGAGTTCAAACACCAGCACCACATACACAACGAAGTGTCTGAGCAACAAAAGCCATGTGAAAAACTAAATAAAATTGATTCTGTCTTTCTCTCTCTCTCTCACTGTCCCTCTATTTTTAAAAAACAAAAAAGTTGGGTCTGGTGGCACACACACATAATTGCCTAGGCAGTTGGATCACAAGTTCAAGGCCAGCCTCAGCAACTTAGCAAGGTCCTAAGCAATTTAGTAAGATCCCATCTCAAAACAAAGGGCTCGGAATGTAGCTTAATAGTCAAGCGACCCTGGGTTCAATCAAAAAAGCAATCAAAGTCTCCACAGTTAGATTTGCCACCCTCTTCCTTTGACAGTCATCAATCCAGTTTGTCAGCTGTCTGCTTTTTCTTTAACTGAAAATAATCATAATTCTTTAGAATTACGAGAAAATTACAGGAAGGATAAATAACTGGTCACACTAATGACCTGTGCGTTTGAAGTCAGCACAGAGCTTTAACCTCTTCCGGATGCTGCTTTCTGAATGGGAAGGAAAGGCTTTTTTAATATCTTCCATTCGGATCCGCCGTGGCCGATCTTTACTCTTCCAAAAGAGGCGGTAAATAAAAACCTGTCCAAAAAACCAAATGTATTTAATTAGGTAAAGGATAGAGGTCCTCACCAGGGTCCCCTGCCCTGCTCAGCAGCTCAGATGTGTTTTCATATTTCCTAATGCATCTCCTAATCCACACACTCATTTCATGTGCATCCTGCTCCCTGCCCCACACTCCCATTTTTACCTGTAGAAAGTCTCGAATGTGTGTATTGGCCCTTTTGGAGTTAGGCCCAGGAACTTCAAACAAAGGGCACTGCTGGCCAACCACAAAAATATCTACTAATTCGCGAATATAGTAACCCTGTCTTGTCCGAATGATCAGGAAGTCAGTTTCTGGCATTTTATGAAGATAAATTGGAGCACGGAAAAGGTTGTTCTCAAATGCCTGACAAAAGTAAACACAAAAATCAGACAAAGAAGTTTGAGGAAATTCAATCAACTAACGACAGGAAAATCAAAATTGCTGCTCTCCATTAGTCTAAGAACTATCCAATAAAATAAATGAATTATACAGAATATCAAACGAGGTTAGACTATTTTTTATCCAATGACTTTTGGCAGGAGAAAATATAGGATTGGAATATAGATGTAAAGGATAAAGAAAAAAACAAAAGAATAAACAATAAAAATAATGGAATAAATTAGGTGTAAGAGTAAAGGAAATGATAAAGTCTGCCAAAAGAAATGAGACCAAAAAAAAAAAAAAAAAAAAAAAAAAAAAAAAAACAAACAAGGCAGAACAATGCTAGAGGTTTCTCCACATCGTTTGTGGACATCCATACTTTTCCATAAATATGTAAAAGCTGTTACCGAAGGGTCTCTCTATATCCAGTAGAACAAGAAAAAGAAGCATATTTCACTATTGCAGGACTATACATGGCCCAGCTCAAGTGTGATCCAATACTCACAAAGACTACAACTAGTTATGATCAAAATGTACCAATTTTACACATAGGATTTAAACATTTATAGACAACATTACATTATTAATCCTACATTAACTACCATATGCCACCCAGATATTACTAGGCTTACCAGCGTGTATTTGTAGAAAACTACTTTATTTAGCCTTAGTGGTTGGAGGTGTACAGTTCAGTGCGAGAACACTGTCTAATGTTTGAGAGGCCCTGGGTTCAATCACCAGCACCATGGAAAAACAAAATACAAAAAAATCCTACCCACAATTAGAGGCCAGTTTTAAGAAAAAGATTAATTTTTTAAAATTATACAGATCTTCCCTATACTTGATACATGAATAATACCTCAATCAAGTAGAATTGTTTCTGTTTTGGCTGACTAGCTCATAATCCGTCAATTTCCTTAGCTAAGAATAAAAAACAGGAAGAATTCCTCACCTGTAGTAATTGGCCAGGATGGAGAGAGCCCAGGAAAGGAGATGTATGGCAGTAAACAGTCTCCCCATATTTACAATCTGGGGCTCCAGGATCTTTTCCGGGTTTCTGTGAGAAACAGCAAACTCAGTTACTATCACAGAATATGATCAATAAACCATGGGCATAACACTAATATAAACTACAAAAACATACTGCTTCTTCCAAGAAATTTATGATATAAAAAGACAAAACACATATTCATATATCACTGCTACATATCTAACTACAGTTACATTAACAAGATTTTTTTTTTTTGAGCACTCACCCGTTTATAATAGTTTTTTATCTTGGTTGCCATGCCAACTTGCATCATTAAGGGTCCATTCTCCTCACTGTATTCTGCAAGAATAAGATCTCCATCTTTGCCGGTGAGATCCTGAGGTGTGCGCATAAAAAACATCTCTCCGCCACCTGAAGCTTGCCTCTCTTGTTCTCTCATCTGTCCAGAACAAAGAAAATATAGTGACAGGACAATAACTACACATACTTACTCCATTCAATTTGAGACAAAATATATTTAAAACAGCTTTTGCCCTGCTGTTTTTCAATTTCATTGTGAAAAATTTTCAAGCATATTAGTAAAGTTGAAAGAACAGTACTATGGACACCTGTTATCCCACTACCTAGATAAAACTTTTATGTTTTTCCATATTTGACTATAACTATCTCTTTCTAGATTCTTTTGAGCCATTTTTGAAGGCTGCAGTCATCATGATGCTTTACCTTGAAATATTATCATACGTATCTCTTAAGAATAAGGATGTTCTCCTAAATAACCAAAATAACATGCCATCACATTTGAGAAAATAATTCCCTAATATAAAACCCAATATACCCAATTTATATCAAAATTATGTTTTATAATTTTTTTTTCTAACTACGATTCAGTTATACCTTGGCCTTCTTTTTAATGTGTTTTAGCAAAGGCTGGACTGAGTGGGGACCTGGTTGAGACAGTGCTCCAAAGGAATACTTTTTCAGAGGAGGACGATGAAACTGCCGAAGTTTGATGGGGCCCATGTGGGTGGGAAAGAAGGGCTGCCGTAATTCCACAGCAGGAATTGAGTGCTAAAACAGGAAATAGAAGATTTAAAATTAAGTACTAATTGAATTTAATAAATTAAGCCCAGGCAAGATCTACCAATATCCTCCATCAGAACAAAGCTTTGAGTTCCCCTCCACCACAGAAAAAATGCTATTTGTACCTGAATAATGTTTCCTCCAAAAGTACCTCGAAGACCCTGTTGCTTGGGGTAATAATACTCATCATTGGAGAGATTCCATGGATCTTTTACTTCTGGCTGAGACATGTTCTAATGATAGATAATCAAATTAACCTTAGTCAAACTACCCTTTCTCCATTTCCTTTCTTTGTTCTTCTAAACACCAAGTCCCTTTTCTGTTAACAGACCTGCTGTGGTTCTTCCTTGATGACTCCTGTTTTCCCTAAGAGAATTCGACTCTTCTTCAGAGATGATTCTTTCTTATTCTCCTTAGAGGGGGAATTAGAAGTAGCCTCTTCCTTCTCATCAGGAATCTCTGGGGATAAAACAAAAATGATTCTGGAATTACTTTCCCTGATTCACATTACCCACTGACTTCTTTGCACTTCCCATCCCAGATCACCTCCAGTCCATAATACACTCTAACTGAACCACATGTCCAACATCATTTTTTGTCCATATTTTATCGGTACATTATAGTTGCACACAGTGGTGGGATTTGTTGTTACATATTCATACATGCACATAAAATAACAATAAAATTTGGCCAACATCATTCCCCATGTGCCTGACATCTTAAAGGTGCTACTTTCTCACATTTCTACATGAATATTCCATAAACAATACACAAATACTATCGACTGAGAGTTGTATTTCTGCTCTCTCAAACTGTTCCCTACAAGTTTTACAGTTTTGACCTTCTCATTTCCTCTTTGTTCCTTGATTTTAGCAGCAAGCTATCAAAGATAGAAAGAACACTGAACTCTGTCTGTAACATACCCAAAATGAGGTTCTCATCATTGGGATCAAGTGTCAAAACAGGAGGCTCCAATAGCCGGGGCATGGCTTGAGCATCCCAAATGATATTGTCCTCCCAGCGTCCATATACCAGATCCTCATTGTCAATGGGAAAAATGGAATACCAAGGTTTGTCATCATCCAGAGTGGCTGTAAAACCTAGTCAAAACAGGAGGAGAAAACAAAGCATTTATGCCTCCTTCAATCATGATTCTAGCAAAGAGAACAAGAACAAATGTCAGTTACACCTGGAGCTACTGAAAAAGAACCTATTAGATACTATGTATTTCTTAATTTTTACAAATTGTTGCAGATCAAATGTACATTGCAATATTGTTTATAATAGCCTAAATGTATAATAAGGGACTAACAAAATAAATTACGGTAACAAATGATATAGTAAAATATGCTAGCAATCACCAGGTGGTACAGGCCTGTAATTCCAGTGGCTCCGGAGGGTGAGGTAGGAGGATCACAAGTTCAAAGCCAGCCTCAACAACATAACAAGGCCCTAACCAACTTATTAGCAAGGCCCTGTCTCAAAATAAAAAATAAAAAGGGGGCCTGGAGTGGTGGCTCGGCAGTTACAGCACTTGCCTGGCATGCCCAAGTAAGCGAGTTCATACCACAGCATTACGTACACAACAAAGTGTCCTAGGAATGAAAGACACATGAAAAACTAAAAACTGCTTCTCTGTCTCTTCTTAGTTAAAAATAAATTCATACATAAATAAATAAAAAGGGCTAGGGATGTGAACAGTGCTGAATTGTCCCCAGGTTCAATCCCTAGCACTCCCCCACACCAAAAATTGCTAACAGTTAATAATACAAAAATGTATCAACAAATGTAACAATTACTGGCAAACAATAAAACATTCATAAGAATACTATGTAACCAATGACATATTTAAATAGAACTGAAGGGAAAAGGGAAAAAGCCTACTTCCTAGGTTTAAAAAATCAAGACATTTTTGGGTTTTTTCCAAATTATGAAAGTAATCCAAGTTAACTGAAAAATACTTGAAAACTTTAGTAATGTAGTAAGAAAACTGAAGTTGTCTGTATCTTACAAACCAGAAATAACCAGTGAACCCTTCAATATATTTCCTTTTACTCAGCTCTCTAGTAATAGTCTTTCTTCATTTTAATAAATGGGATATCAGATATGCTGTTTCGTATTTTTCCATTTAAAATGTTTACCATATCATTAAACATTTTTACCAAGAATTATTAAATGACATAGAAAATTATGCTAAGAAAAGTACAATATACAAAACAATACACAAATGTGCACATATAGAAATGAGTGCAACTATATAGACAAACAAAACACAGAAGATAAAGAAAACACATTAATAAGCTAACATCTGGGGACTAGAGAGATGGCTCAGCGCTAGAGGGCTTGCCTGGCATGCATGAGGATCCGGGTTCAAACCTCAGCACCATAAACACAACTAAGTGGAGGAAAAACAAAAAAACAGATGCAAAAATAGATGTCTCCTCAGTCTCATTCTCTCTTTAAAAAAAGTTAATATCTGATAACCTCTGGATAGATTACCAGTGATTTTCTTTCTGACACTACTGTATTTTCAAAGTGCTCTATATTAAGCACGGCATATTTTTATTAACATATTTGAAAAAAAGCAAATTCTAGAATTACAAAGATAAAGGGGCTTTGAAAACAAAAGTATGCCAGGTGTGGTGGCACACACCTGTAAGGCAGGATGAATGGGAGTTCAAAGCCAGCCTCAGCAACTTAGCAAGACCCTGCCTCAAAATAAAAAACAAAAAGGACTGAGAATGTGGCTCTGTGCTTCAGTGCTCCTAGGTTCAATCCCTG
>PVKS010029138.1:0-25662 GCA_004027875.1 Aplodontia rufa
GGAGGAGGAGGAGGAGGAGGAGGAGGAGAAAACATTCTTTTGGGTATTTCTGTAAGGATATTTTTGGGCAATACGAAAATTTGAATAAGTCCACCAGGTAAGCTGATCAACTTCCTTAGTGTAGAGGGACCTCATCCAATCAACTAAGGAACAGAATGGAACAAAAAGACTGAGTAAGAGGGGACTTCTGCCTGCCTGGTTGTTTCAGCTAGGACATTGGTCATCTTCTGTCTTTGGACTGGAACTTACATGATCAGTTCTCCTGAGTCTCCAGTCTGCTGATTACGGAACTTAGTTTCTCTGCCTCCATAATTCCAGAAGCCAATTCTTTATAATGGGTCTGAGGGTGGAAAGGTGCTTCCCTAACATGTGGGTTCTATCCTCAGTGATGCAATTTTTTTTTAAATCTCTTTATATCTACATCTAGAAACATGGATAAATAGATATCGCCTATTGGTTCTGTTCCTCTGAAGAACCTTAACACAGTTCCCTTTCTACAGATGGAAACCCTGAAGTCAAATCCAGGCTGTTTATGGGAAAGCAACCACCCATATTGTGTTTTAAAGCTCTTAAAGAAATTATCTCACCTCTACCATATTCCAGTTAGGATGTATAAGTGTATTACTCCTTGTATGAATTTTTGTGCTTTAGGGTCAAACTATCAAATATAATAATTACAGTGGTGACCCAAAAATTTGAGCCATATTCATTTAAATAAGGAGGTAAGATAATTGCTATTCACCCAGGAAAAAAGTTAGTCTTCATAATGATATTCATGTATTTCTTTTTTTTTCAGGGCTGAGGACGGAACTCGGGGCCTGGTGCATGCTAGGCCAGTGCTCTGCCACCGAGCTAAATCCCCAACCCCTGTATTTCTTATTATGCAGATTTTCCTGACAGCGAGCACCTTCTATATGCCAAAAGCCAAGCTTAGGGTTTTTTCTTTTTTCTTTTTTAAAGAGAGAGAGGGACAGTGAGAGAAAAAGGGAACCAATTTTTATTTAGTTTTTTTTCATGTGACTTTCATTCCTCTGACACTTTTTTGTGGTGCTGGGATTTGAACTTGAGTACTAGCGCATGGGAGGCAAACACCGTAACCACCGAGCCACCATTCCAGCCCCTAAGCTCAGGGTCACTTTTACTTTTCATTAAAAAAAAAAAACAAAAAACAAAAAAACCTCTGAAATTAAAAGTTTATTATCTCCACTGTGCAGATGAAGAATCTGAGGTTTTATGAAGAAAACAAATAATAATAAATATTGGCAAGGATTTTGGGGAAAAGCTATACTCACACATTGTTGGGACTGCAAATTAGTACATCCACTCTAGAAAGCAGTATAGAGATTCCTCAAAAAAAAACTAGGATCAGAACCACCATACAACACAGCTATTCCACTCCTCAGTATATACCCAAAACATCTAAAATCAGCATGCTAGAGGGACACAGCTACATCAATATCTATAGCAGCACAATGCACAATAGCCAAGCTACAGGACCAGCCTAAATGCTCATTAATAGAGATAAAGCAAATATGGCATATATACACAATGGAGTTTTACTCAGTCATAAAGAAGAACAAAATTATGGCATTTGCTGGTAAAGGATGGAACTATAGAATAGATAATAAGTGAAATAAGTCAGACCCCGAAAGTAGAGGGTCAAATGTTTTCTCTCAAATGTGGAAGCTAGACCAAAATAAGGGAAAAAGAAAAGAAAAAAGGTGGGAAATTCCATGAAAATAGAAGAAAGATCAGTGGAGGTGATGAAGGGGATTGAGGAGCTGGGAAGAGGGACAGGAAAATGAAGCTGATCAAACTTTCCCATGTACATATATGAATATATCACAGTGGATTTTACCTTTATGCAAAGCCATGATACACTAATTTTAAAAAAACTATAAATAAATAGAAAAAGGATAAATATAATAGAGGAAAGTGAACAGGACAAAGGAGGTGGGGAGGGAAAGGGAAGTATTAGGAACTGAATTGGAGAAAATTTTACTCTTTACTTGAAAAATTATGTCAAAGTGAACCTTAATATTATGTATATCTATAATGAACTAATAAAAAATAAAGAATCTGAGGCTTAGAAATGTTAACTGTTGCTACCCATCTCATCAAACAACTAGTAAATGGCAGAGCGTGGTTTATGTTCTGGGGGTCTAACCCCAGAGGCTGCGCTCAAACGTTTGATCATTTGCTGATTACTGGAACTGGAAGGGCTAAACGCAGAGAGGCCTTCTTTGTTCTCTTTGCTTAGACCTTGAGAGTTCAAAAAATGCAGTTCACCTTGGAAAGGGAGCCTGGGAGTCCGTGGAAAAGACAGAGGAAAAGCCATCAGTTTCTAAGCCCCCACCCACACTGCTGCGGTGAGCCAGCCCTTGCTATATGTAATTAAATTGGTAATCCCCTGGCACCTTAAGTGTATACATATTTAAATGTTCATATTCCAACCATGGATCCTATTGCATACACTGCAGGACATAAAGGGAAGGAAAGGTTAAGTATTTTGGCCACAGTATCATAAAGTGGTTCCCCTTTAAAGTCTCCATGATTCCAGCGCAGCAATCAAGAGACCACCAAAGAAAACATGAATCTCAGGACAACTATGAGACCACAAAATCTAGCTAGCCCTTTTCCTGGGCCAAAGCCAACCTTGGGGTGTTCGTGATGGTGGCACTGGGTTGTTTTAAGTTGCAGAAGACTGCTATCTTCCTACTGACCCTGATTCTTCCCCATTCCCACTCCTGACAACTAGCTGATGTCAGAAATTGCAACTTTAGTTTCCTTAAATATTAACCTTTGCTCCCTGTTCACCTGCCCTGGGAGTGGGTAGGGCTTTGAAATGACACCAGTCACATAGAATTCAGAAGAAAACTTAACTTCTCTGCCCTTATCTCCCAGTTTCAAGTGCTCAAGCACTTGGAATCAAGGACAGACTGCCAAAGTATAGAAGGTTCCGGGAACTAAGAAAAACCTCATCTCGGGCTGGGGTGGTGGCTTGGAGGTAATGGCACTTGCCTGGCATGCGTGAGGACCCAGGTTCGAACCCTAGCACCACGTACACAACTAAGTGTCAGAGCAACAAAGGCCACGTGAAAAACTAAAAAAAAAAATTAATCCTCTTTCTCTCTCTCTCTCTCTCACTCCCCTCTCTCTTAAAAAAAATTTTTTTTTTAAAAAACCTTATCTCCTTCACAAACTGACTCAACAGATTAGACCCAGAACCTAAGCCTTCACCCTCTAAAGCTCAGGTAACCACCTTCTTCAGCTGCCAGGCCCGAAAACAGCGCCAAGATGTCTGAGTGGGATAGAGTAACACTTAGGAAAGATAAGGTAGGTAGCCAGGTCATGGTTTTTTCTTTTCTCTGAGATACGTGGTATATAGTTCATTTTCACATTTCTCAATATTTCCCTCCTATCAGATATTGAAATGATTTGTCAAATTCTCTTTTTTTTTTTTCAGTTATGTCACATATTGCTATAGGTATTGCAAAATGATCCAGTCTTTTTGGACCACATCCTGGCAGTATGTTATACAGCAGAAAAAAAAACACTGCTCAGTATTAATGCTGTAAACCCACTTTTAAAAACTATACCGAGGGCTGGAGCTAGACCCTGGCCATTGAGAAAGGAGGTCTGTTATCATGTTTTAAATTCAGATAAGGTGTAATGTCATGCAACCTAAGGCATTCGTAGAGATGTATTGGGAAGGAGGGGAAGGATAAGGGTGGGTAATTGGGGGGGCTCTTGGGGGTAAATCTAATTTTCAGAATTTATATATATTATATAATTTCATTAGAAGCTTGTTTGTTCAACAAATAAATTTCTGAATAAAAAAAAACTATACCAAGAAAATAACCACTTCACCTCAAAATGGTAGTATCATCTTAATTAGTTGACCTGGACTTAATGATTTATAGTATTTTCACATGCAATCTGTTTAGAACTGTGTTCATATTAGCAAAAAGTTGGCAAGAACTGAAATAGACCACAGATTAACGGGAAAGATACTGCATGGCTACTCATATGTACTAGTGGGTTGAATTGTGGCCCCCAAAAGATGTCTACCCAAAACCTCAGAATATGATGTTACTTGGAATAAGGGTCTTTGTGGATATAATTAAGGACATCAAGATGATACCATCCTGGATTAGTGTGGGTCCTGGATTCAAAAGCATGTTTCCTTATAAGAGACTGAAAAGGAGAAGATATGGAAACACAGAAGACTGAATGAAGATAGAGGCAGAGATGAAATGCTGCCCCAAGCCAAGGAACTAGAGCCACCAGGAGCTAGAAGAAGCAAGGAAGGATTCTCCTCTAGAGCCTTCGGTGGGAGACCCCTTGATTTTGGACTTCTGACCTCCAGAGCTTTGGAAGAATAAGCGCCTGTCTTTTGAAGCCATTAACTTGTGATTTCTTACAGTAGCCCTAGGAAACAAATATGTATAGTAAGGACACAGATACTATTGGAAGTGGACAAGAGGATGACATTACATGGAAAAAGTTGCAGAACTCAAAATAGTAGATGTATGCTTATATTGAGTACATATGATTGTATATCAAAGAGAATATCTAGACTATCTGATTTTCATGGGTATTTTTAAATAAGGTCTGAATGAACAGAAAGCATTTCACATTCTGAGTCCTGTGATCTCATGTGGCAGCAGAGCCAGGCTAGCACCCAAGTCATGTTTCTTGTCAATTTTATTTTTGGTTTTTGACTGTAGCAATATTGCCTCACAAAAGCCTTTTTTTTTTTTTTTTAAGACAGGGGAGAGGGGCTGGAGCAGTGGCTCACTGGTTGCGGCGCTTGCCTGGCATGCACAGCTGCACGGGTTCAAATCCCAGCAACCCACGTGCACAGCTAAGGGTCAGAGCAACGAAAGCCATGTGGAAAACTCAATGAAAGTTGATTTTCTCTGTCTTTCGCTCTCTCTCACTGTCCTTCTCTCTCAAAAAAAAAAATTAAAAAATAAATAAAGAGAGGGGGAGAGAATGAGAGAGAGAATCAATTTTATTTATTTTTCCATCTGGCCTTTGTTTCTCCAACACTTCTTGTGTGTGTGGTGCTGGGGTTTGAACCTGGATCCTCATGCATGCCAGGCAAGTGCTCCAACCACTTAGCCACCCCTCCAGCCCCACAAAAGCCAGTTTTAAAATTCAGGTACTCACCAAAATCTTCTTCACCTGCACATGTTCCTGTAGGGAACTTTTGCTGTGCTTATCTTTTTGGGTTTTTTGGTGGTGGTACTGGAGGTGGACTAAGCTAAACCCACAGCCTGTGAAGTGAAGAAACCGAGACCCAAAAAATTCAGTGATTTTTTTGCAAAAAAGAAAAAACAAAGGTACAAAAATAGTGTGTGTGCGCCTCTGAAAATGAGTAATCGTCACCTAAGAGACCATGAAATCCATGAATGGGATAGAACACCAACAAGTACTAAGAGTGGAGGGCTGAGGATCCTCAGAATGTTCCAGAAAATTAGTAAGAGCCAGAATCAAACCCTTCCAATCCTGCGTCCAGAAGGCCATATTACAAGTCCATCTTTTTTTTATCATCATCAAATCAGGCCACTTCTTTGAAATATAAAAAGGTAAGGAATAAAGTATGTGCATAATATGCTACAATTGTTTTTTGTTGTTGTTTTGTTTTGTTTTTAAAAGGGTATCCAGGGGCTGTAGCAGTGGCTCAGGGCTTGCCTGGCATACACGAGTACACAAGTTCAAACCCCAGCACCACGTACACAGAGAAGTCTCTGAGCAACAAAGCCGTGTGAAAACCTAAAAAATAAAATTCTCTCTTTCTCTCTCCCTCTCACTGTCCCTCGCTCTTAAAAAAAGGGGGGGGCGGGGAGAGGCTGGAGCTGTGGCTCATTGGTTACAGCACTTGCCTGGCATGCACAAGAACACGGGTTCAAACCCCAGCACCCACATACCCACTAAGTGTCGGAGCAACAAAAGCCATGTGAAAAACTCAATAAAATTGATTCTCTCTCTCTCTCACTGTCCTTCTCTCTTTAAAAAAAAAAAAAAAAAAAAAGCAGGGGCCATCCATATTTTGTACCTGTACCAAAAAAATCCCTCTAATTAGAGGGGCTGGAGCGGTGGCTCAGCAGTTACAGTGCTTGCCTGGCATGCACGAGTACAAAAGTTCAAACCCCAGCACCATGTACACAATGAAGTGTCCGAGGAGTGAAAGTCACACGAAAAACTAAATAAAAATTGCTTCTCTCTCTCTCACTGTTCCCTCTTTCTTAAAAAAAAAAAAAAAAAAAAAAGAATAAATTTGAAACAAATAGCAGTGACTGTTCCCAGGGGTGGGAGAACTTGCTCAATGAAAGAACTGCAAGCTTCTTCTTCTTTTTTTTTTTTTTTTAAGAAAGATGGACAGTGAGAGAGAGAGAGAGAAAGAGAGAATCAATTTTATTTAGCTTTCATGTGACTATCGTTGCTCTGAGACTTCATTGTGTACGTGGTGCTGGGATTCGAACTCCATAGTCGTGCATGCCAGGCAAGCGCCTTAACCGCCGAGCCACAGCTCCATCCCTGAATTGCAAACTTTTCATACTAGACCTTTTCATACTCCTTGGGTTATTCCGGAGGGGGATGCTAGGGATGGGACCCAGGACCTTACCCATGTACTCAACCCCTGAGCTGTGTCCCCAGCCTCTCCTTCACATACTTTTCTAAAGACCATATGAATGCATTGCATATTTAGATAATTAGATATGTTCTTAAATGAACATATTAAAAAGGTTTAGCACTTATTTAAGTAACTAAAAGCATGTGCAGAGCATGGTTCTTAAACTGAGAAGCAGAAACCAGAGGAGGGTTCCCTGTCTTATGCTATGAGGTTGATGCGGGGTTTTTGAGATGAGGCCGGATTCTCTGCTCCCGCTGGTGAATGGAGTCTGGGCCACTACAGATTCCAGCAGCCAAAACAGCCCGCTTCTAGTGTTCGCAGTCATTCCCTGCTAAAACTGGGAATTTGGGCTGGCTGTAGGTTTCTGAGGCTGAAATAGTGTCAGCAGCTCTCCAGCTAAAAGCTGGGTGTTGCAGCTCTTGGTGTGGTGGAAATTCACCCCGGGAATTCAGCACCCATCTTCTGGGTTCTTGTCTCCGAATTTGAAGAATAAAATCCACAGACAACCACGGAAGGAGGAGTAAAAGGAGTAGTACTTATTTAGGAAGAAGAGCAGAGACTCCGCAAGGCGGAGAGGCACCTGGAAGCAGGACACCGTCTAGTGGAGGTCAGGCCAGGGGTTATATTGATTTGGGGTAGAAGCATAATTAACATTCCTGCAAAGCAGGCATTGAGAAATGCGTCTACATCATTGGTTAAAACCTATGCAAAGCAGGCATTGAAACTAAGCACCAAAATTACTCGTTAAAATCTATGCCAGACAGGTAGCAATTCTTTCCAAGTTCCCATCTGTGCACCCCTATTTCTTAGTTTTCCTAAGTTGCTCCCACAGGTGAGCCTCATGGTCATTTGTATGTGAAGGCCCTGAATATGCCCTGACAATCACTCTCTACCGGCTAGCTCTTAGATGGGGCCCTTTGTCCTATCCTGATTACCTAGCCATTTTACTATCTCTCCTAAACCTGCCTCAAGGTGATACTGAGTTCTACTATTCCTGGTTCAGTTGTCCCCATCTCACACTTAACTGCAATAGTAAGAACTCATTTCTCCTCACGGCATGCCCTGCACATTTTTTTTCAGTACTGTTTATAGAACCCAGGGTCTCAAAGCATGCCAGATGCTCTACCTCCAAACTATGTCCCCAGTTCTTTTGCCTTCTAATTTTATTTTGAGACAGGGTCTTTCACTAAGTTGTCCAGGTGGGCTTCAAAGTTGTGTTTCTCCTGTCTTAGTCTCCTGAGTAGCTGGGAGTACAGGCATGTGCTACTACACTAAACTCCAGGCAATTTTTAATTTTTTCATGTGTATTACTACCATTTAATTCTTTTAACAGAGCTATAAATAAGGTTGTTTGAATGAATAAACAGCATTTCACATCCTAAGCCCTGTCATCTCATGTGGCAGCAGAGCCAAGCTAGCACCCAAGCTATGTTTCTGGTCAATTTTATAAGAATTTTCTGGGGGTTGGAGCAGTGGTTACAGTGCTTGCCTAGCATGCGCAAGGACATGGTTTAGAACCCCAGAACCACGTGCACACAGAAGTGTCAGAGCAATAAAAGCCACATAAAAAACTAAATAAAATTGATTCTCTCTCTCTCTCTCTATATATATATATATATGTCACTGTCCCTCTCGCTCTTTAAAAAAATAATTTTCTGGAACATTCTGAGGATTCTACGCCCTCCACTATCCTCATTTTATAGATTAAGAAATTAAGGCACAGGAAAGATGATTTGCCCAAAGTCAAAGAAGGGAAGCCAAGATTTTAACTTGAGCATTATGGTCTCAGGGTCCACACTTTTAAACATACTGCCTGTCACTTGTACAGCAAAAGTATTCCTATTTGGGTTTAGCCCTTATTTATCAAAAAAAGAAGGGGTTGGGGATTTAGCTCAGTGGCAGAGTGCCGGCCTAGCACGCGCAAGGTCCTGAGTTCGATCCTCAGCCCTGAAAAAAAGAAAAAAAAAAAAAAAAGAACCTTGCAAACTTTGTGAATATACACTTATTCTTGATTGTTTGATAATGATTCCCCCTCATTTATAAGTCCATATAGATTAATATATTTAATATACTTAACATATAGGGATATAGCTCAGTGGTAGAGTGTGCTCATGGCATGCACATAAGGTCCTAGGTTCCCCCAGCACCAAAGCAAAATAAAATCTTGTAATGACTTGTGTGTCTCCTGAGAGAATCAATAGGGCAGGTCTTTTAGCACCTCTGAAAACAGGTAATTGTCACCTAGGAGACCATGAAATCCATGAATTAGATAGAATACCAAAGACTAAGAGGGGTGGGGGTAGGATTCTCAGGTACCCAGAGCAGTAGGTCCCTGCTGGAAGGAGACTGTTTATCTGTTGACAGAGCCCAAAGACTCAGAGAGATGGGGAGTGGGTAGGGTGTCTCTTGCAGGGTGACCGGCGATTTTACCAGCTGCCATCTTGGCCCTGGACTAGGGAGGGTAAGCAAAACACTCAGACAACTGTTTGGAGGGGACCAGAGCTGTAGAGAGGCTCCTTTCAGAGGAAACAGCAAATCGGTTAGAATTTAGCTATTATGGAGGAGGCTGGTAATCAGGAGCTGAGCTCACCCAGTGAGTCACCTGATGGAACCATCAGCTTGTATTTATATCTACAAGAGGTTGGCCTGCCAGGCTTTGTCATTGCTGGCCCATTTGTAAAGGAACACCTGCTGCTCTTTCTCTCCTGGGTTGAGCAAAGCCGCTGCTAAAGCAGGTACCAAAGCCACTGTCCCTCCTCCTCTTCACCCTTGAAGCATGGCCCCCTGTGAGGAGAGGGTTCCCCAAAAGTAATAAGAATCCCCTCCCCTGTATGAGCCTCCTGTCCTTGGGAAACTGTTTTTGTTTTTAATTAAGTCAGGGAATGAGACTGGATATAAATTCCAGGAAATCTTCTGTCTGCTTCTTTGCTCAATCTGCGTGTGCTGAGACCTGTCTGAGCACAGAGATTGACAAGCACCAGAGGCAGAGGCTTTTTAAAAGTTTTTTTTTTTTCCTTTTATCTGGGAAGATATTTACTTGGAGGCTGTTCTGCAGTTGTTTGCATTCTTTGTGGATAACCATTGTCTTGTAATTTCCTTTTAAAATCAACAGGTAGAGGTTGGGGACTTAGCTCTGCCACAGAGCACTTGCCTAGCAAGGGCAAGGCCTGAGTTCGGTCCTCAGCCCTGAAATAAATAAATAAACAAATAAAATAAGATAAATAGGTATTGAATGCTAAATAGATGCTGTAACCTCCTAAAAGGTATAAATTGCAAAGGCTTTAGACTCACAATTGTCCAGGAGATAGACTTTTTGCAACCTGCTGCAAATGCTGCAGCATTTTTATTAAATCTGTTTTCCTGAAAACTTCTCTGGTGCCTGAGCCTCCTTTATCCCATTTCACGCTCACCCATCAGCCTGATGCTTACCTTATTGCTCCCCAATATTTGCTACTTCCATTTCTTCCTTCCTCTAATTCCCAAGGCCAAAATTCAAGTTCATTCAACACATCTTTATTACATGGCCTTTTCCATGCATAGCCCCATTCTAGGTGCTACGGGGGTGATAGGAAAAAGACCTTGGGTGCCAGTCAACCTAAGTTAAAATCCCAGCTCTACCACTTAATATGGAATGCAAGGCAAGTTACTGAGCCCCTCTGTGTCTGTCATCTCTAAAATACAGATAATACCTACTTCACTGGTTTGTTATAAGATTCAGTTCATTAGTATACGTAAAGTGCCCTGAAAGGTGCCTGGCACAAACACCTTGCACATGTTAGCTATTTTTATTGTTAGAAAGTACACGGTCCGGGTGTCCTGCTTCCAGGTGCCCCTCCGCCTTGCGGAGTCTCTGCTCTTGTTCCTAAACAAATCCTACTCCTTTTACTACTCAAAAAAAGAAAAAAAAGAGGGGCTGGAGCAGTGGCTCAGCGGTTTTGGTGCTTGCCTGGCAAGCACAAGGACCCGGGTTCAAACCCCAGCACCACATACACAACTGAGTGTTGGAGCAACTAAGGCCATGTGAAACACTCAATAAAGTTGTTTCTCTCTTTCTCTGTCTCTCTCATTGTCCCTCTCTCTTTAAAAAAAAAAAAAAAAGAAAGAAAGTACATGGTCCTTATCTCACACCAAAGACTTCCATCCAGTTGGAGAGAGAAGATAAGACCCATTGAAACAGTTTAACAAATGTCATCTGACTTAATGAAAGGAGTGGCTTGACTATTAAGTGCAAGAGAATGACTGAAAAGAGAAATATCGGGACAGTGGCCAGCAAAGTCCTCACACAAAAGGAATAATCTGGCTGAGTAGTGAGTTGAAATCTGAGAGACTGAGACAGTTTTAGGAGAGATAGTAAAATGGCTAGGTAGTCAGAACAAAGGGCCCCATCTAAGAGCTCGCTGGTAGAGAGTGATTGACAGGGCATACTAAGGGCCTTCATATGCAAATGACTATGAGACTCACCTGTGGGAGCAACTCCTTTGTCCCTGAGGCGGGAAAACTAAGAAATGGGGGTGGACAGAGATGGGAACTTGGAAAGAATTTCTACCTGTTTTGCAAAGGTTTCAACCAATGATGTAGATGCATTTCTCAATGCCCGCTTGCATGAATGTTAATTATGCTCCTACCCCAAATCAATATAACCCCTGGCCTGACCTCCACTAGACAGTGTCCTGCTTCCAGGTGCCCCTCCGCCTTTCGGGGTCTCTGCTCTCCTTCCTAAATAAATCCTACTCCTTTTACTCTTCCTTCCATGGTTATCTGTGGATATTATTCTTCAGATTCATGAGACAAGAACCCAGAAGTTTGGCGCCAAATTCCCAGGGGGTGAATTTCCACCACACCAAGAGCCGCAACACTCAGCTTTTAGCTGGAGAGCTGCTAACAATATTTCGGCTGCAGAAACCTGCAGCCAGCCCAAATTCCCAGTTTTAACTGGGAATCGCTGCAAACACTAGAAGCGGGCTATTTTGGCTGCTGGAATCTGTAGCGGCCCAGACTCCATTTGCCAACGGGAGCAGAGAATCCGGCCTCATCTCAAAAACCCCACATCAAGACTATGGGAAAATGAAGTGGTTTGGGGATGAAGCTGACCAACAATAAGAACAAAGACCAAGAGTCCAGATGGGGGTCATAGAAGGGAGGGTATGGATCCAAATTTTCTCTGCAGTTGGATGTGGAATTAGATGAAACCTGAGAGGTCAGGGATGGAGCTGGAGCTAGGGAGCCATTCTAATAAAGGTAACAGCTGAATCATGGAAGTAATAAAGCCTCTCCAAGGGAGAAAGCATGTAAAATGAGAAAAGCAGCCTGGAGGGCTTACTCCAAGTTTGAAGGCCTAAAGAAAATGAGAAACCAGCTAAGGAAACAGATAAAGAGGACTAATGAGGCTAGAGATGAAGCCAGGAGCCAAGCCAGGGATGGTGTTCTACTGCACTTGAAAATAAGCCTTTTATGTAAAACTCTGGGGGCTTAGAGATAGAGCACTTACCTAGCATGTGTGAGGCTAACCCAGGTTTCCAGCACCAGAATGGCAGTAAAAAGTGAAATAAAATAAAATTTGAGTATTTTTTGTCCAGAACTTAAGATCTCTAAAGGTAAAAACTCATTTGTTTATGGTCTAAAGACTAGTTTTCTGCCTAAGAAACCTTTCCATATAATAGCATTGATGTTATTGTTAAAGTGATTTTTTTTTCTGCACTGACACGGTTCTATAAAACTCCATCACATCTCTAAGTATTGTCTTATGGTTGTCAATCTTCATATAATCTAATGCCCCCGTTGCCTCCACCTCAAAGTGACAAAGAGATATTAAAAGTTTCTAAGAGGCTGTTGGAAAATAAGAGCTGGGAAATAAAACTAAACATGAGCTTGGATCAGTAGGAATAAACTTAGAAGTGGGCCATAAAATCTCAGCCACATATTTGGATCTGGTCCTGTTGGCAAGAATGGACACACATGGGCATGCCATGATTCCACGTGCATCTCAAGCTGGTCAGCCTCACAGAAAAGAGCAATTCTGCACAGCCCCTTGTCCCCAGCCTTCCCTTTCTGGGATTATATTCTCTCCCTGGGGAAAAAGACACACAGCTGCCTGTTGATCCCTATCAATGCACAAACCGTTCTGTCTGCAAACTGCTGTTTCCACCAGATCCTGAAAAGGCCAGGGCTGTCCACAGGGCTGGGAATTTAAATTAAAAAGAAAATCAGGGGCTGGAGAGGTGGCTCAGCGTTTGGAGCACTTGCCTGGCATGCATGAAGACCCAGGTTCAAACCCCAGCATCACATACACAACTGTCGGAGAAACAATGGCCTCTCTCTCTTTAAAAAAAGAAAGAGAAAAACCAATATTAATAGTAACTACTGGGGCTGGAGCGGTGGCTCAGCGGTTTCGGTGCTTGCCTGGCAAGCATGAGGACCTGGGTTCGAACCCCAGCACCACGTACACAACTGAGTGTTGGAGCAACTTAGGCCATGTGAAAAACTCAATAAAGTTGTTTCTCTCTTTCTCTGTCTCTCTCACTGTCCCTCCCTCTTTAAAAAAAAAAATTAAAAAAAATAGTAACTACCTCTGAGTGGAACTACAAGGCCTATATTTCTTCTATTTAACTTTCAATATTTTCTGAAATATATTTATAGTTGTCCCCCATCTCCTCATCCAAGACCCCTAATTGGGGCTTGAAACTGGAGACTGTAGTACCACGTATGTCTATTTTTTTCACATACGTACACACCTACAAAAAAAGTTTAATTCAGGGCTGGAGTGGTGGCTCAGCGGTTTCAGCGCTTGCCTGCCAAGCACAAGGACCCGGGTTCAAACCCCAGCACCACGTACACAACTGATTGTTGGAGCAACGAAGGCCATGTGAAAAACTAAATAAAGTTGTTTCTCTCTTTCTCTGTCTCTCACTATCCCTCTCTCTTTAAAAAAAAAAAGTTTAATTCATAAACTAGGTGCGGGAAGAGCTTAATAATATAAAGCAATATAGAACAATTATAATGATATAATACAAATTATATGGATATGGTGTTCTCAAAATGTCACAGGAAAGCAGGGAGCTGAAAATCCAAACCTCGGTTCTTGTGTTCCGATGAAAGAAGATTTAAAGTCAAACACAAAAAGTCATGCAAGAAAATCTTAGTATAAGTGAAAGAGGTGAAAGTGAAGTAAAAGCAGAGTAAGATTCAAGCAGAAAGCACTCTCAAGAGAGAGGGCGTCTCTGAGCAGAGAACAATAAAGGAGATAATGAGACAGATTAGGAGAGGGCGTCTCTGAGCAGAGAACAATAAAGGAGATAATGAGACAGATTAGGAGGGACAGTGAAACGGCTAGGTAGTCAGGACAGAGGACCCCCTTCCAAGAGCTGCTGGTAGAGGCTGAGAGTGATTGACAGGGCATGCTCAGGGCCTTCAAATGCAAAGAGACCTTGAGGCTCACCCTGGTCCCAACTAAGAGATGGGGGTGGGCACAGGTGGTACTGGGAAGTATTTGCCACCTTTTGTTTTAACCAGTGGTGCTCCTGACCAGTTTCAATGCCTGCTTTACATAGATTTTAACCAATGGAGTTGATGCATTTCTCAATGCCCGCTTTGCATGAATGTTAATTGTGCTCCTACCCCAAATCAATATAACCCCTGGCCTGACCTCCATTAGACTGTGTCCTGCTTCCAGGTGCCCCTCTGCCTTGGGGAGTCTCTGCTCTTCTTCCTAAATAAATCCTACTCCTTTTACTCCTCCTTCCGTGGTTGCACATAGATTTTATTCTTTAAATTCATGAGACAAGAACCCAGAAGATTGGCGCTGAATTCCCAGAGTGAATTTCCACCACACCAAGAGCTGCAACACCCAGTTTTTAGCTGGAGAGTTGCTAACACTTTTGGCTGCAGACACCTGTAGCCAGCCCAAATTCCCAGTTTTAACTGGGAATCGCTACAAACACTAAAAGCGGGCTGTTTTGGCTGCTGGAATCTGTAGCGGCCCAGGCTCCATTCCCCAGCGGGAGCAGAGAATCCGGCCTCATCTCAAAACCCGGCATCAATAATGCTGTCTCCAAATTTATTACTGTTTGATGGTTGACTTGAAAATTGGGGTCCTCCTTCAGCAGCCTTCTCCGATCAGGTGTTCAACTCCTTCACATTGGGCGGTGGAGTTTTTGACCTTAGTTGGTCCTCTCTGGAACTGTCATGGTGGCCATTCTATTTAGGGGGGCTTCATCTACAAGTCAATCCTATGTTAAAGTGGGCATTGGGGTTAATAGCAGTCAAAAGGTACCTCAGTGAGCCTGCTGCCTGCATTATTAAGGAATACCCGCTTCTGAGCTAGTAGGAGACACCTGGCGCCAGTAGCTTTTAGGTTCATCTCAACTTTTATGGCGCCTGTGAAGAGATATCTCATAGATCCTTTGTTCTTGAGGCATGCTCCCTCCCCTCTTGTCTTTGTTTACCCTCAACTCTTGTGTACTAATGTTTTCCATAGCTTATCTGCCTTGGCAGTAGCTTACAGCAAACTTCAACACTAAACCTGTGGCCTTGTCAAGCATTTCACTGCTCATTGCTAGCTACTACCTAACAAAAAGATCTTACTGTACTTTATGTATAGGGTCCAGGACTACCTAGTGTTGACCATAGGTAACTGAAACTATGGGAAGCAAAACTCCGCATAGATGGAGACTACTTTAAGCATTGTTTTAAGAAAAACAGGGCTGGGGATGTAGTCAGTGACCGCTTGTGCTTAGCATTGGCAAGGCCCTGGGGTCCATCCCAAGACAAGGGGCAAAAAAACAGCAAAGAAAAAAAAACTTTTTTTTTTTTTATTTTAAAGAAGCTATTTGCTGTTTTGCAAAAGGCCTAGAGATATAAATGGTATCTGGATCCGTGCTTCCTCCTTTCTTCATCACTAGAGAAATGACACAGTGAGGGGACTGATGAGCTGCCAAGAGAAGCATTGCACCTAATGCATCCAATTTAGCTTCTTCCCAGCCCCAAATTCTAAAGTTTCTAGAGGGAGAAAAACAAAAGGGTAGTACACACTCCAAGTAATATAGTTCTAACAAGGTGCTAGGGAAGGGTGGTGAGGCAGACCCTGGCCAGGTTGCAGGCAGCTTGCTTAACTAAGCTATAGGTGAAATCAGTAGAATTATAGCCCCACCTGTGATGGCTGAGGCCAAAGTCTATTAACCCTGAGGCTTTCCATTGCAAGGAGGAACAAAAGGGTGAGCTCCTCCGAAGTACATATTTGCAATTCAGATCAGACCTCTTTCTTCCCACTATTTTTTCTGGCTGTTTCAACCAGGTAGGAAAGATGATTGACTGAAGATTTAGAAAAAAGAAACTACATGTCCAGGGTGCGAAAAGAGCTTCCCCCTTACCACTACCCCATGCAGTTGGGGTAGTTACTGAGCAGGTGGAGCTGCCAGTTTTGTGTTTGCAGAGAACTAACAGTAAAGAGGTGTGACCATCACCTGTGAACTTTAAACTTGGGGAGAGAATGGAGAGATTTCAGCAAACTAAAAAGAAAAGATCAGTACTTGGCAGGCAAACGCAGAAGGCTCACTTGAGCCCAAGAGTTCAAGGTCAGCCTGGGCAACATAGCAGGACCCTGTCTCTACCATCAGGGAAAAAAAAGGGGGGGGGGGCAAGAAGAGCATGGAAGGGATGGAAGGGAGTAGAGAGAGAGGACAGTGGCAGCGGCTCAACAGTAACAGATTTATTGGGAGAAACCTATGCAGGGGGTACCCAGAAGAGTCTGGCGAGACAGGGGGAAAAGTTAGGCAGTCAGAGTAGATAGAATGTTAGAGTCAATCAAGGGAAACGAGTTTTTTATGTTTTTTTTTTTTTTTTTAGATCAATTTGACATCCCCAATGCTAGTAAGGAGGGTCTGGCAAGATGGGTCCAGACGCAGGCACTCATGCTAAGCAAGGAGCCACATTCTTTCTGTCAATGCCTGAGGCACAAACCAAAGGCTGGACCCAACCAGAATTTCCTGCAGCCAAGTCCTAGGTTTGGGGGAAGGGAGAGGATAACCAATAAAAGGGAGAACATCCTATAAAAAAGAGAAACGTTGGGGCTGGAGTGGTGGCTCAGCAGTTTCAGCACTTGCCTGGCAAGCACGAGGACCCGGGTTCAAACCCCAGCACCATGTACACAACTGAGTGTTGGAGTGACTAAAGCCATTCGAAAAACTAAATAAAGTTGTTTCTCTTTCTCTGTCTCTCTCACTGTCCCTCTCTCTTTAAAAAAAAAAAAAAGGCAAACCTCAGTGCCTCTTCGGCTCTGTCCCCTTCCCCCACTCTGGGGGAAGTCTGCTCTTTTCCCTATGCTTTATTTTCTATAAGCATCTACTACGCTTGCCTTGGTGTCCCTCAGTTTCATTCTTCAACTCCGAGAGCTCAGGAACCCAACATCCACAAAACTGGCATCGCTGGGACCCCACATCCACTTACAAATTAGGGGCAAATGTAGAGGGTGTGAGAGAAAAAGAGGATTATGATGTTGCTAAGCAGTTGTCTAAAAGGGCCTTTGGTATGATGATGGAGTGTTTTGTTTAGGGTTTCTTTGCATGAGGGTGGAGTATTGTAGGTGAGTCTGGGGTTTAGGGATGACTGGGTCTTGTTCTGAAATGGAGGATAAGATTCAAAATGGCATTGCCTAGGTCAAGTTCTACCTAACTGGATAGACTCTGTGAGCCTACCACACAATGGAATAATGCATAGCAATGAACACTTAGGATATTTTACATGTGTTGGTAGGGAACAAAGATCCCAACTTAAGTAAAAAAAAAAAGAAAAACAAAAAGTTGTAAGGGTGCAGTATACTATCATTTGTTTAAGAGAAAGAAAAACTAACATTGTTAGGTAGTAGCTAGCAATGAGCAGTGAAATGCTTGACAAGGCCGCAGGTTTAGTCTTGAAGTTTGCTGTAAGCAGATAAGCTATGGAAAACATTAGTACACAAATGCTGATGATAAACAAAAGCAAAAGAGATAATGTGGAGGGTGCATGCCCCAAGAACAAAGGATCTAAGGGACTATCTCTTGACAGGACCCATAAAAGTTGAGATGAAACTAAAAGTAGGAGGAACCAGGTGTCTCCTACTACCTCAGAAGGGGGTATACTTTAATAGCACAGGTGCACTGAGGTAACTTTTGATGGCTGTTGACCCCAATGCCCACATTAACATGGGACTGACTTGTAGATGAAGCCCCCCTAAGTAGGATGGCCACCATGACAGTTCCGGAGAGGACCAACTAAGGTCAAAAACGCCACTGCCCAACGTGAAGGAGTCGAACACCTGATTGGTGAAGGCTGCTGAAGGAGGACCCCAATTTTCAAATCAACCATCAAACAGTAATAAATTTGGAGACAGCATTGTCTCCTTTGTCGTTCTCTGCTCAGAGATGACCCTCTTTCTCTCTCTCTCTCTCGAGCTTTACTCTACTTTTTTACTTTACTTTCACCTCTCTTTTACTTATAAAATTCTCTTGCATGACTTCTGGTGTCCAAATTTAAATTTTCTTTCATCAGAACACAAGAACCGAGGTTTGGAGTTTCAGCTCCCTGCTTTCCTGTGACATCAGGGATGACGCCTGGAAGGAGAAACAGACTCAGAGCAGTGGTTGTCTCCAGGCAGGAAAGGGGAATGTGGAATTAACTGGATAGAAAAATAGACCTTCTCCATGACTTTTGTGCCTTTTGCATTCTGTACCACATGCTTAAAACTATATGCTGTTCGTATGCACACACGCAGATACATACACGCAAGAGTGGTCATCATCTACACAAAACCATGAAATGTTTGACCTCCTTTTTAGAAGAACCTTACATCTCCCCAGCTACTAGCTAGCTATTCTGAGCCTATCCACCTCCACCCTATCATTGCCTGCAGTATCCTCTAATTTTGATCCCTTCAGCCTCCCCTCCTCCTAAGCACCCTTGAAATGAAAAATATCTGTCCCATGGTGCATTTCTTCAGAACCCTGCAGAACTCATCCATTAATTCTAACTAAATGCTCCCCTCCCGGATACATCTGCCTATTACAGTGAACTTCACCAGAGAGGAGAGGGTGAGGATTTGGAGGGCAAGAATGAACCCCAAGCCTGAGAGTTGAGAGACCTGAGTCTTATTCAGGCTCTGTGACTTGAAGCACATGGCTTTACCTATGTGGGTCTTGATTTCTTCAACTGAAAAAGAAGAGGGCTATAAGATATGATCTGCCACGGAGGCTCTTTCCAGATCTAACATCCACAAATCCCATCATGCATCGCACCTTTCTGATTCCCATTCCCCTCTGAATTGCTCGTGTTGTTTGTTGTATGTACTGAATGGCGCCATCCAAGTGCACGCCACATAGGTCATTTTAAACAGGCTAGGAGCCTAAGTTCAAAAAATAAAAACAGATGAAATTAGTTTTAATAGATTTTATTGAACCCAATATACCCAAATGTTATTATTTAAAACATACAATCAACAAAAATGATTGAGTTTCCTTTTTTCCTTTTGTCTTCAAAATCCAGTGTGTATTTTACAATTAAATTAAAGAACATCTCAGTTTGGACTAGCCACATTTCAAATGCTCAAAAGCTATATTTGGCTGATGGCTAAAGTATTGACTGGTGGAGGTTTAGTAAGTTTGACAAGAAAGACTTTCTTTCACTTTGACCTCATTAAGCCCAGAATTGAGGACCCATATAAACATCAGCCTAAATCCAGAGAAAAGGGGAGGTCACAGGGACAGCATGGGTTCCGACTTCCTCACCTGACTAGGCAATAGCTGAGTTTAGGACAAGCACCAAAGACAGATCCTCAAGGCCTGTCATCCTAAAGATGAATGACACTGGGGAGCTTCAGGAAGAACAACAACAACAAAAATGAGTCGGGCATGATCATGTCTTATGTTCAGGGTTTTCACAACACAAACTCACCAAAAGCACATAGCCCTCTTATGTCACTTACATCAGTCCACCTATTAACCCCTCAGAGCACCTTCTCATTTCCAGGCTCCTGGCTGGGCACTGGGATACAGCTAGAGCTGGTAACTGCAACCATCATAACAGTTCCTCCCTGGGGCAGAAGAAGTACATGCTAAGTGCTTTATTATTTACTCATCCAAAAGTCCCTGTGGGCTAAGAACTTGGGAGTTGAGGGCTGGGGATATGGCTCAGTGGCAGAGAGCTGCCTAGCTAGCATACATAAGGCCCTGGGTTTAATTCCCAGCACCATAAAAGCAAAAAAAAATCCAAGAAAACATTAAGAGATGCAAACCTGGGGCTGGAGTGGTGGCTCAGTGGTTTCGGTGCTTGCCTGGCAAGGACAAGGACCTGGGTTCAAACCCCAGCACCACGTACACAACTAAGTGTTGGAGCAACGAAGACCATGTGAAAAACTAAATAAAGTTGTTTCTCTCTTTCTCTCTCTCTGTCCCTCTCTCTTAAAAAAAAAAAAAAAAAGAGAGATGCAAACCTGAGGCTGAGAAAGATTAGATTACACACAGGATCTTAACTCTTAACCACCAAGTCACATTCCCCAGCCTCAAACAGCTCAGAGAACTGGAGGCAATGAAGTAAGTCTGCAAACTATAAAGTCACTGCCACATGAGTGATCAGAAACAAGGGCCTGGGAGCAGGGAGGCTTGGGGAAGGATTCCCAGAGGTACCCTGGAACAAGTCCAGACAGTTGAAGAGCTCCCCAGACAGACAGCAAGTTCAGGGCCTTCAAGCAGAAACATAAAACTTTAGCATGGATTGACTGGCAGTTGGAGGCAGCGTATGTTAAGAAAAGAGATGAAAAAATGAAGGAAATAAAGAGAGGAGAGAGGCGGCTCAGGAACACAGGTTTATTTGGGAGAAACCTGTGGAGAGGAGCCCCAGCGGAGGCTGGGCCCCACCTTCGGTTACAGCCTGGAGTGGACATAGAGGAAACGATGGGGGAGGGGCCAAGGTGGGAGTTTTCTAGTTAAACTGGGCTTTTCAGTGGGTTGGGATTTGAGCTTCTCAGTACGGTGGGAATCCTGTGATAAGGGCCGGAGACAATAGGTTCAAGTATTCACCAAAACCTATACCTTACAGCCTTAACTAACATGAAGAATCTGGATTTTATGCTGGGGTCATGAAAACTACTAAAGAAATTTTTCTAGGGTGGTGAATAGGACCAGATTTTCATCTTTAAAAAAATCATTCTAAGCCAGGTAGATACATCCCAGCTACAGGGGAGACTGAGGCTAGGAGTTTAAGGTCAGCCTGGGTAAAACAGCAAGACCCTATGTCCAAAACAAACAAAAATTTATTCTAAAGGAGTGAGACAGATTAGGAGAGACAGTGAAATGGCTGGGTAGTCAGGACAGAGGGCTCCTATCAAGAGCTAGCTGGCAGAGGCAGAGAGTGATTGACAGGGCGTGCTCAGGGCCTTCAAATGCAAAAAGACCTTGAGACTCTCCCTAGTCCCTGACTAAGATGGGGGTGGTCACAGGTGGATACTAGGAAGTATTTGCCACCTTTTGTTTTAACCAATGGTGCTCTTGACCAGTTTCAATGCCTGTTTTACATAGATTTTGACCAATGGAGTTGATGCATTTCTCAATGTCTGCTTTGCATGAATGTTAATTATGCTCCTACCCCAAATCAATATAACCCCTGGCCTGACCTCCATTAGATGGTGTCCTGCTTCCAGGTACCCTTCCGCTTTGCGGAGTCTCTGCTTTTCTTCCTAAATAAATCCTACTCCTTTTACTCCTCCTTCCGTGGTTGTCCGTGGATTTTATTCTTCAAATTTGAGAGACAAGAACCCAGGAGATTGATGCCGAATTCCCGGGATGAATTTCCACCACACCAAGGGCTGCAACACCCAGCTTTTAGCTGGGGAGCTGCTAACATTTTGGCTGCAGACACCTGCAGCCAGCCCAAATTCCCAGTTTTATCTGGGAATGGCTACAAACACTAAAAGCGGGCTGTTTTGGCTGCTAGAGTCTGTAGAGGCCCAGACTCCATTCACCAGCGGGAGCAGAGAATCCGGCTTCATCCCAAAAACCCTGCATCAGGAGGTATCTCAAATGTGGCTTGACTCTCTCTCCTAGGGATTTTAAGCTCAATTTAAAGGCCATTTTTTAAAGTATAGATTTGTTTCCTACAAGGAGTTGGACCATGTCCCAGGGTTTTAGATTTAATTCTAAGGATCTGTGACAATTCCTTTCTCTAAAGAGAAAATGGACCACACAAAGTTAGTAAGCACCTGCAAACTCTTGGCATCAGTGCTGAGGTCCCAGTATGGGCAGCTTGGTTGGCCTTCATATGAAGACACTGCTCCTGTCTAGAAGCCTTTCATGATCCTGACAGCACAGTAGTACTCTACATTTACTTACAGAGAAACATTAAGAGTCTTGTGGCCAGTGGGGTGGGGGTGGGGTGGTGTCACTGAATGTTTCAATTCCTCAATGCCTAAATTCCAGTGCTTCTTCCCCTAAGGCTTGTAGTTCACTGCCTTCAAAACCCACCTTACCTCAGCCCAGCCCCCCCATCCCTTCCAGCTCACCTGATTACCCAGTTCCATTTTCAGCTCATCAGCCTCTGAGGGTGGCCTACTTTTCAAGCCTACACAGAGCAGTAAAACCCGGGCATTATACAAACAATAGCACATAATTAGGACAATAGGGCATGCAGGGGAGGACCTGCCACAGCACATTCCAAGGAGGCAAGGACACAGAGAGAACCTGGATAAACAACCTTGGGGCAGTTTGGAGGGAAGCGGGTAGAGAGTGGCAGGCAAAAAGAGGGACCCTGAGTGTAATAGAGCAGGGTTTGGACACTGACATGCTGGAAAAGTGAGCTGAAGACCAAGAGACACAAAGCAAGATCAATTTACCCAGCGATAAGAGCTGAGCAGGCTCACTTTGCTTTCGGTGATCACCTGGGGAGTTCCAAAAGCCAGGCAGTGAGAGGCCTCGCGCAGCAGAAGGGCTTCACACCCACTGCAGGACCAGAGGAACAGTGACTTGATGTGCAATTATAACAGGTCTATGGAGAGGTTCACAGGAGAAAGGACGGAGGCTCTTTCTGATCTCACTTTCTAATTAAGGTTAGGAAGATTTTCAGAAATAAGTTTTTCAAGGAAGTAAAAAGCCAAAGGTCTTTCCACTAGGATGCTTCTGAACTTTAGGTGCTGTCCACACGCTGTCCTTGAAGGTCACACACGGTCACACACACACACACACACACACCGCCCCACCTTTGCCAGTAAAATGGACGTTTCAGGGATACATTCCCCATGCCCAAACCCCTCCCTTCCAAGGGGCCTCTGAGTGTGAGAGTGTCCTGTTCAGGGAGGTTATGCCCTCACTTTGTTTCCACATTCTCTACCAAGGAGGGGACAGCAGGGTGTAGAGAGGAGGGCATAACAGTAGCAACACACAGTTCACCTGTCTAGAATGATCCTCCTAGAATGAAGCCAGCCCCGCCCCTACAGGGGACCAGCTGCCATTAGGGGACAAACCACTGTGCCCAGCTATTCTGCTTGTTTCGGCAGAGATGGAGAATGAGAGGCCAAGGTGCATGTGGAAGACTACTCAGTCATGGAGGGGGAGCTGGTAGAGGCGAGCAAACATGGCCTTCCGGATCCGGTGGAAAAGCTGGGCCAGCTGGTAGAGGAAAGGAAGGGAAGATGGAGACGCTGCAGGAAGAAGGGAAGACCATTGTGAGTTTCCCTTCTCTCAAGCTCCTGTCCACTCTGCCCATTATTTTGCCCTCAGGAGCTCTACCACCTGGGGATGCACATGTTGGTGCTTCACCTTATCAGCATCTTCCTCAGTAATAACAAATTTTACTTTCTCTGGGATGTTTTCTCCACTTGAATTACAATGACCTTGAATTTGCTAAGAAAAAGGTCCAGATTTAATCTAACTTTTGTTGCTTTTTTTTTTTTGTTAAGAAAGAGAGAGAATGAATTTTTATTTTTTCATCTGATCTTTGTTTCTCCAACTCTTAATTGTGTATGTGATACTGGAGTTTGAACCCAGGTCCTCCTGCATGCCAGGCAAGTGCTCCAACTGCTAAGCCACTGCTCTAGTCCCTTAATCTAACTTTTTGATTACAAAAAACAAAGCAAAACAAAACAAAGACACCTGGTAATAGGGACTTTCGGAAGAAGACTTTTGGGAGCAATATCTTTCACTACATTTTGTACCTTTCCGTACATTTTAAATTTGGAGCCATAGGGTAATTTACTATAAATTAATTAGGCTGAAAGCAAAATAAAGTAAGAGCTACCAGGTTTTTTGTTTTCCTTGTTTGATTTGGTGAATTAACAGTGGATAGATGGATGGAGAGACAGACAGACAAATTTCTTTCTTAGAAAGCAAAAATGTGAGGTTACTTGTGAGGCTGAAGTGGGAGGATCACTTGAGTCCATGGGATCAAGGCCAGCTTGGGCAACATGGTGATACCATGTCTCCAAACACAAAAAAGAAGGGAAAGAAATTTTTTAGTGCTGGGGATCAAACCCACACTCTACCACTAAGCTTCACCCTGCATCTTTAAAAAAAATAGGGTTTTTGTTTTTTTTTTTTTAAGAGAGAGGGACAGTGAGAGAGAGAAAGCGAGAAACAACTTTAGTTTTTCACGTGGCTTTTGCTGCTCTGAGACTTCGCTGTGTACGTAGTGCAGGAGTTTGAACTCGCATACTCACGCATGCAAGGCAGGCACTGTAACGGCTGAGCCACCGCTCCAGCCCCATTTTTTTGGTTTTTTAAGAAAGAGGGGACAGTGAGAGAGAGAAAGAGAGAAGCAATTTTTTTATTTAGTGTCTCACGTGACTTCCGTTCCTACAAGACTTTGTTGCGTATGTGGTGCTGGGGTTTGAACTTGCGTATTTGCACACGCCAGGCAAGTGCCATAACCGCAGAGCCAGCCCTCCAGCCCCCAATTTTTTTTTTTTTAAGAGACAGAGAAAACATCAATTTTTATTTATTTTTTTCATCTAGTTTTTGTTTTTCTGACACATATTTGTGTATGTGGTACTAGGGTTCAAACCTCGGTCCTCACACATGCCAGCTAAGCTGCTCTACAGCTGAGCCACCATCAGAGACCAAAAATGCTATTAAAAAAAAAAAAGGTATTTACAGTCAACCTTTTTATATTCTTTCTAGCAGTTCTAACTGTGGTCCACTTGCAGGACCTCTTCTCCTTCAGGCCACAGCCCTTCTGAAGAAGCACTGAGCAGCCCCGGGAACAGCAAGTTCAAATGGCCTGTGCATCCCCATTCCCATCTGGGTTTAAGAAACTCAAGGGATAAGAGGAACCACGAGGAACTTCTAAGTTTTCATCAAGACTCTGGAACAAAGTAGAAAATCAACGGGCAGACAATAGGAAAAAACGCAAACCAGCCATAGTTTTGTTTTGTTGCCAGGGCCTCGTACAAGCTAGGAAACTACACCCCCACCAATCTACGGCCCCAGCCCTGTCCTTACCATTTCTGAAAGCTACCTAGTGACTTTTTATACAGGAAATAGGGCTTTCTGGAGGAAATTCCTACTCAGGAGTACAGCAAAGGGGTTAAAAGAACAACTAGAGCTATGTAAAGAAAAAAAAAAGCTGGGTGAACAAGGGAAAAGGAAAAGGAAAAAATAGGGAAGATCTAAAGATTAAAAGTCAAGGGGCTGGATCAGTAGCTCAGCGACTGGAACGCTTGCCTGGCATGCACAAGGACCCGGGTTCAAACCCCAGCACCACATTCACAACTAAGTGTTGGAGCAATGAAGGCCAGATGGAAAAATATAAAATAAAATTGATTCTCTCATTTAAAAACAAAACAGATTAAGTCAAGAAGTGGTAGCTTGGGGCTGGAGCAGTGGCTCAGCGGTTACAGCAGTTAGTTACAGCGCTTGCCTGGCATGCGCAAGTACAGGAGTTCAAACCCAGCCCCACGTACACAGCGAAGTCTCAGAGCAACGAAAGCCATGTGCAAAACTAAATAAAAATTGATTCTCTCTGTTTCTCTCTCTCTCACTGTCCCCTCTTTCTTAAAAAAAAAAAAAAAA
>PVKS010029139.1:0-16960 GCA_004027875.1 Aplodontia rufa
ATATTTTCACATCTGGAAGAAGATGGGAGGACTCTGAAACGGGTGAGGAATCCAAGGCTGCCACACGACACCAGGACACAGGCAGCTCTCTGCATCTGAAGTGAACACATCTACAGGTCTGACCAACCATGGATCAAAAATATTTGGGGCCAAAGCTTCATCTACTGAACATGTCCAGATGTCTTTCTTGACATTCTTCTCTACAGAACACAGCACGACACCTATTTACATGTCATTTACATTGTACTAGGTCTTATAAGAAATCTAGACATGATCCGAAGCCTATGGAGAAGTGTACATCAGTTAGGTAAAGGCACCAGGCCAGGTTACACAAGGACCTGAGCATCCTTGCATTTTGGTATCCCAGTGGGGTCCTTGGATACTAAGGCTTGTATTTAAAAAAAAAAAAAAAAAAGTACCATGGCTAGTGTGCCACCATTACTCGGGAGTCTTAGGCAGAAGGATTGCAAGTCTGAGGGCAACCAGGACAACGTACTGAGACCCTGTCTCAAAAATAAAGTAAAACGGGGGCTGGGGATATGGCTCAGTTGTACTACACTTGCCCAGCATGCTTAAGGCCCCGAGTTCAAACCCCAGCACAAAAAATAAGTCAAAACAGAAAACAAATACTAAAAAAAAGGAAAATGGGCTAAGGGTATATAACTCAGTAACAGTGCACTTGCCTAGCATGTACCAGGCCCTGGGATCGATCCACAGTAAGAAAAACAAAAACAAAAACAAACACAAAGCTCAGCAAGGACAATTTCTAAAAGTGAGGAATCCTGGCCCAATCCAAGACCAAGTGAATCAGATCACCAAAGTAGGACCCAGGAATCTGCACTTAGAAGTTCCCCAGGGAATCCACCAGCACAGAAGTTGCTGGTGTAGTGTTGAACCATGGGGTTTATTTTCATGTCACTTGAAATGTCAACCAGCAACAGAAATACTCTATTTTGCCTTCTTTTATAAAGAAGTATTTCACTCCAGCATCTGATCCCTCCTATTTCAGAGTAACCTGGAAAGCTGATACAGGTGTTATCAGGGCAAAGTGAGTTGGTTGTCTTCCTTGAACCCAGATGCAGCTACTCTGAGATGCTGTTCCACTGATTCTTTCTGCTATAGTTTGAATCTTAAATGACCCCCAAAGGCCCATGTGTTAAAAGTTTGATTCCCAGACATTGGGCCTAGTGGGGGTCTTTAGGTCACTGGGGGTGTGCCTTTGAATGGGGTAATGGGACACTGGCCCCCTCCGTGCTCTCTGGCTTCCAATGGCCATGAGGTGACAGGTCTTCCTACATCACACATTCCTGACACGATGTGCTGCCTGACCAAAAACAACAGAGCCAATCAATCATGGACTATAACCTCGAAACTCTATTTAGGCTCCAAAATAAATCTTTTCTCTTTATGATTATTTCAAGTATCTTTCATTTATTATTAGAAAATTAACACACTTCCTTACACTGGCTTAAATTTCAAGGCCCCTTTGTAACTCTAAAGGAGACCTTAATACCAAGAATACAAGTTAAGAAATGTCAAGACTTTCTATGGTTATGACTGATCAGTGACTGACAGTATTTTCTTTTAACCACCTGATCAGTATTTTCCTAACCTACTTCTGTCAGTTTGCCCGACAAATGAAGCCTCTGGGATCTGTGGCTGGAGCAGCCTAAGAATACAGACTGGACCACACTTGGTGATGCTGACGCCAGAGGCAGCTCAAGAGGTCTTGTTCTCACTTTGAAAACCCAGAAAAGCTTTTCTCACATCTGCAGAGCACTCTTACATACAGAGATGGAGTTGGCCACCTTAATAGCATGGAAACACATTTTTCACTTGACAATATTTGCAAATCACGTTATTCCCCCTGCTCACTGGCAATGTGGAAATACTTCCGTATGCTGCCTTTGAGCGCGCCATTCTACAGTGCGAGACAGAGAATGTGCAGTATAAGGCCTCACATGTGAACACTGAACTACAGTGTGCAAGACTTAGGGGGTCAGTCCTCCTTGCTAATGCTTGATAACTACCAGTGCTGCCTCTGATAAAGGTTACAAAAGGCCAGGTGTGGTGGTGCTCGTCTGGAATCCCAGTCGCTTGGTAGGCTGAGGCAGCAACTTAGTGAGACCCTGTCTCAAAATAAAGAATAAAAAGGGCTGGGGATGTAGCTCAGTGGTTAAGCACCCCTGGGCTGAATCCTTAGTACCAAAAAATGTACATTACAAAAGTTATAAAATATGCTAATAATGCTAAAATATAGCTATTATCTGAATACAGATAAATGTATTTTTAAAAATTTTTATGCTGGAATTGAACCCAAAGCCTCATGCCTTCCACACACATTCTTTATCATTGAGCAACACTATTAGCCCCTGTATTTATTTTATTTTAAGTATGTATTTATTTATTTATTTTTGGTACTAGGGATTGAGCCCAAGGGCACTTAACCACGGAGCCACATTCCCAGCTCTTCTTATGTTTTTGTTTTTGTTTTTTTCCGAAGAGGGACAGAGAATCAGTTTTATTTAATTTTTCATGTGGCTTTTGTTGCTACAAGACTTCATTGTATATATGGTGCTGGGGTTCAAACTCAGGTGCTGGAGTTTGAATTCAGGTCCTTGCTCATGCCAGGCAAGCACCGTAACCACTGAGCTACCTCCAGCTCCCCTTCTTATGTTTTTTGATATAGGTTCTTACTAAGTTGCTTAGGACCTTGCTAAGGCTGAGGCTAGCCTCGAACTTGTGATGCTCCTACCTCAGCCTCCTGGGTTGTCGGGATCATAGGCATGCATGACTGCACCTGACCTCTGTATTTATTTTAAATACAAAGCATACTTCCTTTATTACTTTTGTATGTTACAGGTTACCAAACTGGGAAGAGTCAGATTCTAACTTTTTTCAAGTCTCAAATATTTAAACTTTCTCTTCCTTCTCTCTGTTTTCAGTTATGCCAGAAACATTTCTTGTTTCTAATCTCTAGAGAAATCAGCATTGATGTTCCTGCCATTTTTCTAATGAGGAAATTAAGTCTCAAAGAGTTAGGCCACTTGTAACTTGCAATGGAGCCAGGGAGTCCATGTTTCCAACCCAAGGTACTCTTAGAAAACTATGGTCTCATGTTATAGTACAGCATTCCTCTGTTAACCAGTGTCACATTCCATGGTTTCAGCTGTCTGCAGAGAAGGTCAGTCCAAAAGTATTACATAAAAAATTCCTCAGAAAGAAAACAATCTGTAAACTTTAACTTGTGTACCATTCTGAGTACTGTGAATCCAGCTGAAATGTCAATCATTCCTTAATCCAGCGTATAAAGTATACATGCTGCGCACACTGCCTGCCCACTAGTCACTGGGAAGCCATCCCAGTTATCAGATTGTCTGTTGTGGCATCACAGTGCCTGTGTTCAGGTGGCCCTTAAGTAGCAGCTGCCTGTAGTGTTCACGTCTTCTCAGCAAGTGGGAACTGTGTCCCTTCACTCACCGCAGAAAGTGAGCACAACACAACTAAGACATTTGAGAGACCACATTCACATGACTTTTCTTAGAGTACAGATGAAATTGTTCTGTTTTATTGGTAGTTTTTGTTATGAATTTCAGGGTATGTATACACATACGCTGGTATATACAGGGCTCAGTACTATCTGAGGTTTCAGACATAACCTAGGGGGGTCTTCGAATGCCTCTCCCAAGGATAAAAGGGGAATCCTATATCTACTCTAGATAGAACTAGATTCTAGCTCGCTATTCTGAACGACAATCTTGCCCAGCTCTTTAAGATGAGCCGCTGTGGCTGGGTGGCATACACCTGTAATCTCGGTGGCTCAGGAGACTGAGAAGAGGATCTCAAGTTCAAGACCAGCCTCTGTAACTTAGTGAGGCCCTGAGTAACTCAGCAAGACTCGGTCTCAAAATAAAAAATACAAAGGGTGCTCGCTTTGGCAGCACATATACTAAAATTGGAATGATACAGAGAAGATTAGCATGGCCCCTGTGCAAGGATGACACGCAAATTCGTGAAGCGTTCCATATTAAAAAAAAAAAATACAAAGGGCTGGGGATGTGGCTCCGTGCTTAAGTGCTTCTGGGTTTAATCCCCAGTACAAAAAGAAAAAAAAAATCAGCAACTGTGGCAGCCAACGGGGAACAGGCCAGTGGCCTTACAGAAACCTAGTCTCATGCCACCAGGAGGAAGGGGACGATGAAGTCAAAGATGAGGATGAAGACAATGAAGATGAGGTCATTGGTAAGGAAGTGAATGCTGAATCTGAAGTTTAGTCCATCTCAGATGATGCTTATGAAGGAATTAAGAAATTACTGCAGCAGCTTTTCCGAAAGGCTCCTGTCAACACTGTAAAACTAATAGCTCTCTTAATTCAACAGAATCACATTGGGAGTGTGATTAAACAGAAGATAGAGATTATGATGTGGATAAAGGTGAGATTTTTGGTTTCATAAGCCTTTTAAATGTAACTGAAAGAAGGGGTACCCAGTATGCTGAACAAATTAAACAGTTGGTTCTAAGAAGAATTGTACAAAAAGCATGACTCAGCGGCTACACAAGCTTTTAAATGACACCACCAATCCTGTGGGCTTTCTCCTGGGTGAAAGATTCATTACTATCCCTCTACAGATTGCTCTGCCCGTGTGCCAGCAATTTCAGAAAGAATTAGCAGTCATGTGGGAAGGGCTCTTTCCACTTTCTGATTAGTAAGACATTTGTGGAAGCATGAAAAACCAACTCCAGGGCTGGCTCATGTTCGAGGACCTGGGTTCAAACCCCAGCACCACACACACAACTAAGTCAGAAAACTAAAGCCAGATGAAAAAATAAATAAAACTGATTCTCTCTCCCTCTCACTCTCTCTCCCTTGCTGTTTAAAAAAGAAAAAGAAAAAAATCAATTAAAAAAAAAGATGCAGTAACCAGAACGATGACTTGATGTTTGCAAATGCAAAGGAAGGATTTTCTACAAGAAGGCAGACCTGAAATTCATCCACTCAATGCAAGAGGACAGAGACATCTGCCTAGGAGGCAGATGGTCTCTTGATGAGTGAGATCATGGATAACATCTAACCATCCAGCCCATTTCTCATGGACAGTGGTGGGCCTATTTTCTAAAATTACCAGAAAACCCAGTGGAGATTTACTGAAAAATATGACTTTATTCATATTTAAGTCCTCTACAAAAAGTAGGGGTTTTCCCCCATGTGTCTATGACACAATTACAAAATATCTCTTTTTTTGGTCAAATTATGAATGGTTGATTTAAAATTTCCAATAAGGGCTGGTGCCATGGCTTAGCAGTAGAGCGGTTGGTTGCCTGTGTGCGAGGACCCAGGTTAAACCCCAGCACCACATACACAACCAAGTCAGAAAAACAAAAACTAGATGAAAAAGTAAATAAAACTGATTCTCTTAAAAACAAAAAAAAAAAAAGATGGAACCCAGGATTTCATGAACGCTAGGCAAGCCCTCTACCCTGTGGTGTCCCCAGCAAGCCCCACAGTAGCCTCCAGTCATCACCACAGCTGAGGCATCCAGCTCTGAGTTTGTGGCTTTGCAACTTGTTTTGCTTTGCCACAGTATCTCCTGAATCGAGGAGTAAGTGTACTTTATCTCATGACCTCCTCTCCATTAGTGACCACCAAGATTTAGACCGTGGTCCACAGAAACCACTTCCCAGGACAGATGTCTCAATGGGTCCAAAATTGAGATTATATGGGGATCAACGGCTAACAGGGAAAGAGTCATCTGGTTCATTCTTTCAACTAATAGTTGTGTCCTCTTTGCATAGGGAAAGGGGCGAAGTCTAGGGGAAATGTAAAATAGATTTATTTGCCCTCCTGGAGTTTTCATTATCAAACGGAATAAGAGGGACACGAATGTTTCCAATATAAAACACAGTATGATAAGTAGAACAGGTAAAAGCGTGGGCCCTTTGTGGAAGAGCAGCCCGTGAGCTGGGCTGGAAGATGGGCCACATTTCCTTTGGGCTATAACGGGGAACAGCACAAAAGCCTGCATATCTCGGGATGATCGGCACTTACGGAAGCAGAATCATGGCATGAAAAGCAACAGTGATGTGACTAACTGCAGGTTACATCCACCTGATGTGTGGGATTTCTTTGACAGTCAATCAACATGTGAGTGGAGGTAGGAGCTGTGAACAGCTTGTGCAGACTTTCTGAAAGCTTTTGCCAAGATGATGTCAGAAGCATAATGATCTTAACAGTTTTTATTCTGAAATAATTTCAAGCTTACAGAACAGTTGCAAGAAGAGTAGAAAAGTCTCATATACCCTTTATCCAAATCCACCAGTTTTAACATTTTCTCTCTATTAAAGACTGTTTTGCTGGGCATGGAGGTGCACATTTGTAATCCTTGTGACTTAGGAGGCTGAGGCAGGAGGTTCACAAGTTCAAGGCCAGCCTGGGCAACTTGGTGAAATCATGTCTCAAAAAATAAAGAGTTTGGGTGTAGCTCAGTGGTAGCCACTGAGTTTCAGGGCCATTATTGGGGGGTGGCGGGCAGGGAGACTTTTACATGTTCTTTTGGAGGTTCAGGGGAAATGACAGCTATCTATCTACTGGAAGCTTCCAATGCTCATGAATATAAAATAAAACAGAATGTTACAAACACCAGTTTACTGAAGTAACTAAGCCCACCCAGGTCCAAGAGACAACTCAACCCCTATTCCACCTGTCTTCCACCAGTGCCTTCCAAGTGGACAATACCTTAGGACAAGATTACCAAACAAACAAGAAGAGCTAGGAAAACATTGAAACAAATAAAGATGGGAGGAGCTGTGGGGAAGACTTTCCTTCCAGATATGAACATAAGCTTTAAAGCCTCTATAATTAAAACAGTGTGGTACAGCCTCAAGAATAAACAGACCAATGTTATAGAACAGGAAGTCAAGACAGACCCAAGGACACACAGAACTTATTATATATGACAAAGGTGGCATCTTAAATCACTAGGGCAAAAATGGACCATTTTTTCCTTCTCCAGCACTGGGGATTAAACCCAAAGTCTCAAGAGGGAGAGAGAAACAGAGAGCCAATTTTATTTCATTTTTCTACCTGGCCTTTGTCTGATAGTTAGTTGTGTATGTGGTGCTGGGGTTCAATCCTGAGTCCCCATGCTTGCCAGGCAAGTGCTCCAACCACTAACCCATAACTCTAGCCCCAGACCTGTACTTTTCAATAGGTGGTGCTGAAATAACCAAACAGCCCAACTGAACAGTGTTCATTTAAGATCACCCTGGATAATGCGGATGTGCCTGCAGATCTGGAGAACTTCTAAGATGGGCCTAGGTCTTCCTCAGAGCCAGAAAACTGGTTGCAGGTAAGAACAAATGGGCTGCAGTCTGAGGGGTTGGTTAGCAGTTGCCACTGAACCTGACATTCTTCCATTTTCCAAATGTAATTATTGCTATCCTCACTATGAAAACAAAAAGATCAAAGATCAGACTTGCCTATTATCACAGTGTTTAAACGGAAGAATGGGAATCCCCTTATCCTTTTATTCCAAATTCTATATTGCACCCCCTCAAAACCTGATATATGCTCTCTCAATACCTTCAACTAGACTCATTTAAGATCATCACCTCTCTCACGCCTAAAGCAAGAATCTTCTACTCAGTGATGGTGGGGGCAGTAACCTCAGAATCTGACCCTAAGGGGTCAGGCTTTTGGGGGCAGCCTGACTTTCTTCTAAGGGCAGCAAGCAGGAAATAACTTTCATTCATAACCTTCTGGAAAGGTCAGGGTAAAGAAATTAAAACTGTTAAAATCTGTCAGGCACTGCCTTAAGCATGAATATAATCAATCATAGAAATAATGCATCTCCCAAAAGAAATAAAAACAAGTGTTCACATTTGCTCATCTACAGGAATGTTCACGGCAGCATAACAGAAAGTAGAAATAATCCAAAAGGTTTAAAAAAGTGGCATATCCATACAATGGAATGTAATTCAGCCAGAAGAGACATGAAGTATATATGCATGCCACAACACGGATGAAAACTGAAAATATTATGCTAAGCAAACTGAAACCAGTCAAAAAAGTGCGTATGGGTTGGGCACGCCTGTAATCCCACCTACTCTGCAGGCTGAGACAGGCGGACCACAAGTTCCAGGCCAGCCTGGGCAACTCAGCAAGACCCTGTCTCAACACAGAAATAAAAAAGGGCTGAGTGCGTAGCTCAGTGGTAGAGTACCCCGGGGTTCATTCCCCAGCACTGGGGGATGGCGAGTCTACATATTAGGATTCCATTTATATGAAATGCTGTAAACAGGCCAATTCATACGGCTGCTTAGGGGGTGAGGAAGGGGTATAAAATGTTCTAAAACGGTGGTGATGGTGAGGCCCACAGCTTTCAAAGGCCGCCAGCCCCAAAGCCCTTGCTGTCCCACTCCGTTACCTCCTTCACAAGCAACTTAAGCCAGAGGACTGAGCCGGTGAACTTCCGGACTGGAATTCCTACGAGGGCTGAGATTACGACACACGACTGCAAAATGGCTGAAAAACAGGGCTGGAGCGGTGGCTCAGCGGTTTCGGGGCTTGCCTGGCAAGCACGAGGACCCGGGTTCAAACCCCAGCACCACGTACACAACTAAGTGCTGGAGCAACTAAGGCCATGTGAAAAACTAAATAAAGTTGTTTCTCTCTTTCTGTCTCTCCCTCTCTTTAAAAAAAAAAAATGGCTGAAAAACACGTAAACACCGCAGGCAGCAGGCACAGCTCGCCTACCTCACGACACCCCTCGTCATCCTCGTCATCCGCACGCTCCCATCCCCTCAACCAAGGGTCGCCAGGCCACTGGCAGCCATATTTGAGCTAAGGGCCCGCCCCCAAAACAGCTGATTGGCTGTAAATGACGCCTGACTCACGCCGGACCAATCAGGTCTACTCGTGGTGCGTAGCTCAATCTCTGCGTGGCTGAAACCGGAAACGCTACGTGCCCTTGACTACCCAGTGCACTAGTGGAGCCGGCGCGGTGGAGGCCAGGCCGCATTTCTGTCGTGGGTTCCACAGGATACCGTGTACTCTTGTTTGCTTAACCCAAGGAATCCTCGCCAACCCATAGTGCCAAGTTCAATCTACGGTCCATTACTTTAACAAAGTGGGGAGGAAAACACATAGTGTGTCACTTTTAAAGACGAACCTGCATCTATGTGGCTGAAGCTGAGCAAACTTCTGCCATGGTGACTGAAGCCCCAGTTTGCCTCCGTCTGCACAGGGGGTTGGGTGTGATCGACCATTTTCTACACAATGGAGCTCACTAGGGCAGCTCTCAAGAAGTCCCCTTTCATCCTTGAGGCTCTTCTTGACATTGACGGTAATAGGAACAACTGAAGTCTTAATAAGGCCAATGTCACAAGACCTAACCTGTAAAGGGTCATGGCAAGGCATTACAAAAGGAAGATGTGGCGCTGGAGCAGTGGCTCAGTGGTTACAGAGCTTGCCTAGCATGCGCCAGGACGCAGGTTCAGAACTCCAGCGCTTACACAACGAAGTGTTGGAGCAACAAAGCCACCTGAAAAAACTAAATGAAATTGATTCTCTCACTGTCCCTCTCTCTTAAAAAAAAATGTGCAGAACCCTTACCCTCCAATGAAGTTAATTAGGCCACAGCATCAGAAGGTGTACAATTTCCTTCCTTCCCAATAAAACCCCACTGGTGAAACTCTACTGTATGTTGAATGGGCTGAGAAGTTACTGTGGGTAACAAATACAAGGCAAGTATGCCTTCTTGCTTTGAATCTACAATATTTCACTGGAGAAAGCAGATCTCACGTCCCCACCCCCATCCCCCACTGGCAGGAACACATGTGAATGAAAAACATTTACAAGAGGCTCCCTAGTCTGGCGACCAAAAGGAAGAGCTGAGTTGACAGGAGGAAAAGGGATGACTGAATCCTTTTCCCATCCTCTGTCTATTTATGGTAGTCATTTGGCTCCAGGAAATGCTGAGCCCCTTCTCCCAGGACCCTGTTGGGAGTGACGCCGGCACTGGCTGACCCAGCCTGCCACATCCTCCTCCTGGCCTCAACAGCTTTCGCCTTGTGACCCACTAGGTCACTGGGAACCCAGCCTGTAAATGACAGTGCTTCTTAGAGGTCCCTGTCCAGTGAGGAAATTCAAAAAGAAAAGGCAAGAAAAGATGCATAATGAAGCTAGAAAAGCCTTTGTCATGAAGATGCCCCCACACAGGAACAGGATGGTGACAGGCAAGAAATCAGGGATGGAAATGACCACACCAGCCCAGGGGGTTTGCGGCTTGCCTAGCTTAGACTGCATGGTTGGCAGAGGCAGAAGCAGAATCCAAGGCTCCCAGGCACCCCATCCAGGGCTCATTCACCCCATAACTCACATTTCTACAGAGAAGTTTCCATAGGAGGACCTGGGTCCTCTGGTTACATATTCTTGTTATAGGTGTTTGTTTTGATATGGAGTGTCCCCCAAATGATCATGTGTGAGCCAATGCAAGAAAGTTTAGAAGTAAAATGATCAGCCTTGAGAGCCTTGAGCTAATCAGTGCACTAATCCCCTGATGGGATTATCTTTATGGCTAGCAGTGCCTGCGTAGGGTGTGGCTGAAGGAGGTGAATCATTGGGGGTATGCCTTTGGGGTATATATGTGGTCTCTGGAGAGCAGAAGTCCCTCTCTCCCTCTCTCTCTGCTTGGTGGCCCTGTCCAGACCTGCTTTCCTCTGCCACACTCTTCTTGACATTGACGGTAATAGGAACAACTGAAGTCTTAATAAGGCCAATGTCACAAGACCTAACCTGTAAAGGGTCATGGCAAGGCATTACAAAAGGAAGATGTGGCGCTGGAGCAGTGGCTCAGTGGTTACAGAGCTTGCCTAGCATGCGCCAGGACGCGGGTTCAGAACTCCAGCACTTACACAACGAAGTGTTGGAGCAACAAAGCCGCCTGAAAAAACTAAATGAAATTGATTCTCTCACTGTCCCTCTCTCTTAAAAAAAAATGTGCAGAACCCTTACCCTCCAATGAAGTTAATTAGGCCACAGCAATTTTGAGCCCCAAATAAACTTTTCCTCCTCTAAAATTGTTCATCAGGTCTTTTCCTCATAGCAGCAAAAAAAGCTCACTTTTCTTTTGTTTTTTCCTCCTGCCTTTGTCAGTTGGGATGCCAGCCTCTTCACAACCCAGGCAGATTTCTGGAGTTAGTGTTTTGTTGTTGTTGATTTGATTGCTTTTAAGTGAGAAATGTTCTTTGTTACTAGGATACTGGGAGTTCTTTGTTGTTTTGTTTTAAGCAAGAAAAATCTAAGGGCTTGGAGTATAGTTGAGTGGTACTGTATTAGTCCCTGGGTTTGATTCCCAGGACCATTAAACAAAAATGGCGCACGGTTATCAGGTAATATTAACCATAGGCTCCTGCCCAATGTTTTTTCATTATATATCAAACTGTTCAGAACTTTCACTAACTCTGCACAGGAGAGGAAAAGAGACATAGTATTAGCAGGTTAAAAGATATGCTCTAGAGGCCCAGGGTAAGAAAAGAGCAAGTACATAAGAAATGAGAGGCAGGGACTGAAACTCAAAGAATCAGAGAGAATGGACCAAAGTAGTCATAACAGAAATCCACCTATGCCAGACTGATTTGGAGCCATGTTATTTCACACTCAAAGTCCTCTCCATTTGACGCAGCACCTGGTGATCAACTCTTTTGCAGCTGAAATGTACATACCAAATACCACGTCCAAGTTCATCTCACGCAAGAGAGAATGGCTAGAATGTCCTCTTGGCAAAATTACTCCTGGGCTTTGGTGAGTTAGACTTTCCCTATTTTTATGTTCAGAATCTTGCTTGGTTACTTCCTCACCTTCCCTTCTTCTGTGTTTATTACATTCCCCACCAAGTCTAGCTGAAATCCCAACTTTTCCATAAAACCTGTCCTGAGTACCCCAAGCTGAAGTTCTTCCTCCCTCCTCTGTATTTCCATAGGAATTATTAACTTTTCTACACTTGATTGAATAGACATGTCTTGTGTTCTCTCTTTTATTGGCTTCAAATATTACGTAAATATTTGTATTTAAGGATTCACAAGTTTATGTTTTGACACTTCAGACTAGACTGCAACAATGAATGAATGGCTCCCAATATTGAGCACTTCCTGTTCGTCAGGCAAGACTAGACTTGAGTTGTTTCATTGCACCTTTACCCTAACCTACTACTGCCCCTTTACAGATATGGTAACCGAGATCTGGAGGGACGAACAAGGCTACAGGGTTGCTGCATGAATCCAGATTGTCAGATTCGAGTTCAGATTCCTAACATGTGCCCCAGGGGCAGGGAACAGTCCTCCATTCCTGGATCCAGAGGAGAGACTCAGTGACTTGCCAGAAGCCAGCAGCCAGCCCCTCCCTGCCCTCCTCTACCTCCCTGCCCACTGTGCAATCCTGGCACCAAGGCACTGCCTGGCCAGCTTCCTGCACTCCAGAGGCACCCCTCATGTTACCGTTTTGTGACTTCTTTTCCCCCTGCAGGCTTTCCTGATGTTCATTTTTTTTTTTTTTAAGAGAGAGGGACAGCAAGAGAGAGAGAGAGAGACAGAATAAATTTTACTTTTAGTTTCTCATGTGGCCTTCATTTCTCAGACACTTGGTTGTGTACATGGTACTGGGGTTTGAACCCACGTACTTGCGCATGCCAGGCAAGCGCCATAACCGCTGAGCCACAGATCCAGCCCCCTGATGTTCATTTTAACCTGACCTCACCAAACAGTAATACTGAGGAGGGGAGGAAGGGCCACCTGCACAATCTGTCCTGTCCTCTGGACACCCAAACAGCCTCATGGTCTACGCCTTCCAGGGCTGGATGCTCACATCACATCACCCCACAGCCACTTGAGTGGAATGCACCTGAAAGTCACGTTCACTTGCCTCCTGGCAGCCACCGCTCTCCAGCTGCACTGCCTGAAAATTCCTTGCCTTCCCACCTCCTCTCTCCGCTCCCCTTCCTGTCCTCCTCTTCCTTTCCTCCCCCTCAAACTCCTTCCCACCCTCTTTTGCTGGCTTCTGTTCTTTCTTTCCATGAGCAGAGAGTTTCCAGGCCTGGCCCCCTGCCAGCACATTTGGACAAAAGACAGCAATCTTAGAGGGAGACGTCATCTCCCATCCCCATCCATGGGGCCAGCACAAGAGAGCTGAGCAGAGGCTGCTCCCCGGTTCTAGGAAAGGGGCAGGAGAGATGGATGAGCACAGGGCTTAAAGCAAAGGGTTTGGAACCAGACGGACCCAGGTTCAAACTCTGACAGCTGCAGGACCTTGGGCAAGTTACTTTCCTAAGCCTTAGTCCTCTTGGTGCTAAGCGCAGGACCTGCTTTGAAAGACTGGAAAAAATGAAGTGAGAGAGCTCCCATAAAGCCCCAACACTGGGCATGACTTGTGAAAGCACTCAACAAATGTATTCTGGTTTTAAAGTACACCTAACCCTGCCAAATAATACTACCATGAATAATAGTACAGAACTATGGTTTGTTTGTTTGTTGTTGTTGTTGTTTTTCATTTTGTTACCTGGGGATTGAACCCAGGGGTGCCTAACGACTGAGCCACATCCCCAGCCCTTTTTATATTTTAGGGTCTTGCTAAGTTGCTTGGGGTCCTGCCAAGTTGCTGAGATTGGCTTTGAACTGGTGATCCTCCTGCCTCATCCTCCCAAGATGCTGGGATTACAGATTTGTGCCTCTTCACCCAGCCAGGACCACGTATTAAAAAAATAATAATATGCCTTCAGCTCATCCAGAGGGCTGCTTACCCAGCCTTGCTTATCTGAAGTGTGGTAAAACTCTAAAAATGCTCTTAAATGGGGCTGGGGATGTAGCTCCACAATAGAATACTGGCCTAGCATACATGAGGCTATATGGGTTCTGTCTTCAGCACTGTAAACAACAATGCTCAAATGTATAACTGCTGTGACGATGTAATCTGCAAAACTTGGTTTTGAAATTATGAGGGGAGCTGACGCCCTTCTCTCCGCAGGAGAAGCACAGTCCCAGGGCAGTGACAGCACTCAGCCTCACAGGCTAAGAGGCTAGCCTAAGGGCGAGGAGCAGGCCACCCTGGGAGTGGCAGAGCCTGCTGTCCTGGTCTCCTCCCATGCTCTTTTCCAGCTCCCTAAGAGCTGAGGCCCCATTTCTGCTTGTTTACTATCTGTGCCTGGCAGTGCCTAGAAACGTGTTCATCTTTATTTTGCTAAGTTTTGAGATAGGAAAAGTGATCTTTTGCCTGTGATTTCATTTAGATACTCTGAGCCAGAATGGATGGATCTGAAACAAATCAATAAGACCAATCAACATGTTGAACACAGTATCTGTGTGAGGTGCTGTAGGAATACACAAGTAGAAGGAATGGTCCCTGCTCTCAATCAAGATAAAAGACAAACCCAGGGGATGGAGCAGTGGCTCACCGGTTATAGCACCTGCCTGGCATGGACAAGTGCATTAGTTCTAAACCCCAGTACCACATACACCACAAAGTGTTGGAGCAACGAAAGCCACATGAAAAATTAAATAAAAATTGATTTTCTCTTTCTTTCTCACTGTCTCTCTCTCTCTCAAAAAAAAAAAAAAGACATAAACCCAGTCAACCAAACAACAATAAAAGATTGTAATCATTCAAGACAAAAAGACAAGATCTAGGATCTAGCAAATGCCTGATAAAACTTTACTTTTAACAAAAATCACAATGTGGCATTGGTTAATGTTAAATTTGAACCACAATGGTTAGTGTTACAAATATAAACAAGGTATTTAGAGGAGGCAGTGAAAGTCAGAGGAGTCATGGACTGTTTCAAAAAAGGAGGCAGAGGGGCTGGAGTGATGACTCAGCGGTTGGAGCGGTTCAAACCCCAGCACCACATGTACAACTAAGTGTCAGAGAAACAAAAGCCAGCTGGAAAAATAAATAAAATTGATTCTCTCTTTCTCTCTCTCCCTCCTTAAAAAAGAAGAAGAAGAATAAGAAGAAGAAGGCGGAATTTGGCCCTTAAAGACTCAGGTTGGTGCTATGGTTTGTTCCCTCCAAAACTCATCTTCAAATTTAATCCCCATTTTATGAGACATTATGAGGTGAGACCTGGTGGGACCTTTAAGAGGTGATTTAGGGCTCTGTCCTCCAGAGTTGGTCAATTGATGTGGACAGTTAATGGGTCATCTGGAGAGTGGGTCTGCTAGAAAAGCCAGTTTGGCCGAATTCATGCTCCCCAGCCCTTGACATGGAATGCCCTGCACCACCACAGGACTTTGCCAATAAGAGGGACATCACCAGATGCAGGCCCTAGACCTCGGACCAGAAACTTGAGCCAAAATCAACATCTTTTCATTATAACTTCCCTGGGCTCTGGTCCTGTGCTATTAGCAACAGAAAACGGACTGCAACAGTTGGGTTCCAGTAGTTGGAAAAGAGAAAGTGTTCAAGGCAAGGCAAGAGCACCCAGAAAAGCAGGCACACTCCCGGACCGTGTGAAGACTGCCTGGTGGGACTGGAGTGCCGGGGCTTGGGTGGGAACGGGAAGACGGAGCCCTCGGGTAGGCTAGAGGTCAAGATGCTCTGAACATAATGAGGAAGAGCTAAGACTTGCTCCCCTAGGGAAATAAAGAGGGCATGATGGGGATGCGCTCTCTCTCGCCCGTGTTAAGATGAGAGTGGCACATACGAGAAATGTGCAGAGGAGCTGGACGGAGTGATGACCTAAGAATCTGGGGGACGAACAATTCTTCAGGATGAAGTTGTGAGCATGAACCAGCTGGGGACGGAAGTGACTAAAAGACAAAGAGAAGGACCGAGGTATGGGGGCTCTTATCGCTTCACCCTTGACTCAGTTTCTTTTTATGTTTCTTTATCAGAACCTTCCGACTAGAAGGTGAGGTCTGATGGCAAAACACAACAGTGCATTGGACTTTTTCTTTTAAGAGACAGGGGGTGGCTAGAGCCGTGACTCAGCAGGTTACAGTGCTTGCCTGGCACGTGTGATGACGCGGGTTTGAACCCCAGCACCATGTACACAACGAAGTGTCAGAGCAATGAAAGCCACATGAAAAGCTAAATAAAACCGATTCTCTCTTTCTCTCACTGTCCAGAGAAAGAGATTGGGGCTGGAGTGGTGGCTTGGCGGTTAAGGTGCTTGCCTTGCACACACGAGAACATGAGTTCAAACCGCAGCACCACGTACACAATAAAGGGTCAGAGGAATGAAAAACTAAATAAAGACTGCTTCTCTCTTTCTCATTGTCCCCTCTTTAAAAAAATAAACAAATGAAAAAAAAAGAGTGTCAATTTTACTTATTTTTTCATTTGTTTTTGGTTTCTCTGACACCGTTGTATATGTGGTGCTAGGGTTTGAACCTGGGTCCTTGGGGATGCTAGGAAAGCGCTCTGCCAGAGTCACCTCTGCAACCCCGAACCTTCTCTTTTAAGAGACAAGATCTTGCTGTGTTGCTAGATTGGCCCTAGACTTCTTTTTACTTCTCTACCATATCTAGCCTGGATCTTGGGCTACTGTGAGTGATGTATAAATGTTTATTTTATGTACATGAACCAGTGAAGATCTCATTTTTGAAAGATGATTTGGATAATCAAAATGTATTGTGTCTAAGGAGAGGAGAGAGCATTCAAAATATGCAGTAAAGATGAGACCTGGGCTGGGCAGGGTGACACATGCCTGTAATCCCAGTTACTCAGGAGGCTGAGGCAGGATGATTGCAAGTTGGAGGCCAGCCTTAGCAATTTAGCAAGGCCCTATCTCAAAATAAAAACAAAACAAAACAAAAAAAAAAAGGCCGTAGGAGTGGGCTGAGGATGTAGCTCAGTGGTGTAGCACTTGCCTAGCATTGAATTCCCAGGGCCAAAAAATAAATAAATAAAGAAATAAAAGAACTAAAGAAAAATAAGGTGCACTGGCTCACACCAGTAATCCCAGCAGTTCAG
>PVKS010029140.1:0-25666 GCA_004027875.1 Aplodontia rufa
AACAAAAGTTGGTGAATCAATGCGGGCTTGTGCCGCAGGACGCTGCTTTCCTCCTGAGTGAGGCGGAAGAGAAGATGTCAAAATAACCAAATCACACAAGAGGGTCACACTTCAGTTCTGCATGATCATCACCACCACCCTCAGAAAAATCACTACTTTCTTTTCTTTTCCTTCTTCTCAAGACTTCCTTTCTCCACCAGAGTCAGCCCCTCCCCTTCCCTTTTAAGTTCAGGGAGATCTGTGGGTCAAGGAGAGAGGGCAGCCCCAAGAACACAAGGAGTAAAAATATAACAAATATGACTCTTCATTCAACCAAAGGAAAAAACCTACATATTTTTTTTAAAGAGAGACAGGGAGAAAATGAGAGAGAGAGAGACAGAGAGAGAGAAAAAGAACCAATTTTTACTTCTTTTTCATCTGATTCTGTTTCTCTGACACCAAGTTGTGTACGTGGTGCTGGGGTTCAAACTTGGGTCCTTGCACATGCCAGGCAAGCACTCCAACCGCTGAGTCACACCACCGCAGCCCCAAACTTACATAATATTAAAACAACACAAAATAAGTTGAATGGAAATGGAATACAGGTATATTTTTTTTTCTAAAGATTTTATGTCTTTCTGGTACTCCTGAAATCCTGGACACAGATATGTTCCTTTTTAAAAATCTATGATGGTGAAAGGTCAAGAACATTTGAAGGTACATGCTCAAATAAAAGTGCCAAGGTAGACTGACTCTGACTCATTAGGTTCCTTTTGTCTAGAAGTTTTGGGTCTTCCTGACACTCCTCAAATCATGCATACAGGTGGTCACCTCATTTACCTGAGTCAAAAGTATGTCTGCAGCAGGATATTAAGGTGGTCTTAAAGTACCTCTCCCCACAGACTGCTTATTAGTCGCAAGAGAAAAATGAAACAGTAATTATATAGTGGAGAAATGGAGTTGCACCTCAACTGGGTGATCAAATTAACATCACCCATGGGAGATGGACACAATATACTCCCAAAGTGATACTCTGAGGAGGACATACAGTATCCCCTGGGCAGCATCCCAAAGAAGAACACAAAACCTCAACCTGATCATGAGGAAATGTCAGAAATGTCAGATAAACGCCAAATGAAGGTCATTCCATTAAAAAGGGGGAAACATGAGTTCTTAAAAATTTTAAGATCATAAAAACCAAATAAAGATTACAAAAATATTCTACAGTAAAAGAGGCTATCTATATATCTGAAAACTAAATGTTATACCTGCCACTACACTAGACTGTACACTGGATAGGAAAGAAAAGGCTCTGGAAAGCATCTTAGATCAGCTGATAAATCTGCAGTAGAGATGGTAGCTTGGCTGAAAACAGGCCATCAAAGTAAACATACAAACTTGATAATTGACATGCGGTATGTAAGATAAAATCCACATTCTTAGAAGACATACACCAACATGAGTAGGGGTAAAGGACTGTGGTATAAAACTTACCCTCAAATATTTCAGAAAAAGAACTATATGTATGTGCGGGTAGGAGGAAGAGAAAGAGAAAATGAACAAATAATAGAGAAAATGTGACAAAACATTAACAGAAATTGAGAATCATTTATCCAAAATGCTTAGGATCAGAAGTGTTTCAGATTTCAGATCCTTTTGCATTTTAGAATAACTGCAGACACATAATGAGACAATCCTGAGATGGGACCCAATCTAAACACAAAATCTATTTATGTTTCACATACAACTTATGCACCTAGCCTGAAGGTGATCTGACACAATATTTTTAGTGCATCTGCATTTTGACTGCAACTTGTCACCTGAGGTCAGGTGTGGAATTTCCTGCTTGTGGCAACATGCAGGGGCTCCAAAAGTTTCTGGTTTTGGATTTTGGATTTTCAGATTAGGGATGTTCAACCTGTAGTTGGCAAATCTGAATACAAATTGTAATTTTTTTGCAACATTTGGTATTTATTTTTGCAATCTTTCTTAAGATGAAAATTATATCCACATAAGAAGCCTAAAAGAAAAAATGAATGTGCAGAAAACCAAAACCAATCGCAAATGGAAACTTGAGGCGGGGAGTCCCGGGAAGCCTGACAACGTGAGGATTCCTGATGCTCCACTGCTGAGAGGTTCGAGGCCACCTCCACTCAGGGCACTGGTGGTACCTGACTCCCTCTAAGACCACACCAGTAACAATAACAGAGTAGGGGAAGAGCAGCTAGCACTTAGGTGTCCTGTGTTGCGAGGACTTTCTCCAATCATCTCATTTCAGCTTTAAAAGAGCTATTATTATGATCCCAATTTACCGAAAATGAAGGTTAAGTTTAGAGCAGTTAATTAACTAGCACAGAGTTAGCAAGTCTTTGGGACTTAGCATAACTCCAAGTCACTACAGTTACCAAGGAAACCACACTCTCTGGGAACAGTTCTCATATTCTCTTTTATAGTTCTTTTTTCCATAGATCTTTCACACGGGGACTTTTAATAGTTAAAGAATATGAAGCAGCTTTACCATTAATACATGTAACACAGGGGGCGTAAATTGGTTTGTATATATATAATCTTGGTACCTAAATTAGCCATCCAAAGCCCATGCACTAAGAAGGGATGAAACAGATTTTAAGAGGCTGTAACTCCCAGATTACCAGTACAAACCTCTCTCTCCATAACTGGACTAACAATCTTTCTTTGGGAACTTTTAGGCTCATCTCTAGTTTTATGTCAAAACTGCTTTCTCTACAGCCATTCAAATTTTACCCTGTATAACTCTAACCTAACCCTCTCCCCTAACCATCCCCGAACACCCCTACCAGTTTATAATATTTTCTTTTAAATTTTTTGTTTGTTTGTTTTTGGTGGGGAAGGTACTGGGAGTTGAACCCAAGGGCACATTATCACTGAGCCACATCCCCAGCCCTCTGTAACTTTTATCTTGAGACAGTCTCATTAAGTTGCTTTGGGCCTCACTAAATTGCTGAGTTTGACTGCAAACTTGCAATCCCCCTGCCTCAGCCTCCAGAGCTGCTGGGTTTACTGGCATGCACCACCACACCCAACTTCTGATATTCTTTATTATTTTTTTAAAAAAGAAAGAGGGACAGTGAGAGAGAGGAGAGAGAGAGAGAGAGAGAGAATCCATTTTATTTAGTTTTTCATGTGGCTTTCATTGCTTCGACACTTCACTGTGTGGGTGATGCTAGGGTTCAAACCCGTGTCCTCACACATGCCAGGCAAGCACTGTAACCTCTGAGCCACAGCTCTTCCCGATACAGCAATTCAATTGCTCTTGCCTTTCAGGTCTTCTCTAGCCAGACTTCCTTCTTGTCTAAAATCTGCGATGCATGCTCCTACCTCCAGTTTCTAACCAAGAGCAGGCTCCCCATATATATTAGCAACCATTACCTGACTCAATACAACTATCTTGATATAAAAAAATTTAGAGAATCTGTGAGCAACAGCCACCTCTCATCTTGAATGGAAGGAGAGGTATAACAGATAAGCAGAACTGAAGAGAAGAAAAGTACGAGAAAGCTGAAAACTGTTTCTTAAACAAGCACGGATGTCCATCTCACTCACACAAATGTCTCCCCCTGACAGATCTCTACAGAACGTGGCGGAAGGTTCTGGGAGGGGTACTGCACAGCACTCTGGCCTTACCTCACACACCGGAGATGTCTCCAGCTGTATCTGACCACTGTAGGAACAGGGAAAGAAAAAAGAAGACATAAGGTGGAATTTAAAGCATAAATACTTCAAACAAAAAGAGAAATACACTGAGTTATAAAAAGGTAAACATACTTTAGTGCAGAATCTGGTAATTCTAAGGCTTCAGCTGATCCCATGGGATAGAGATTCAAAACACTTCTCTCTGCGATATCTGTGCTTAATCTAAAAATTAGGGGGGGAATATGTCAGTAAATATATTAAGCTTTTTATAAAATCTATTGTCACATTTAGTTTAAAACGCTAATACAATGAAAAGGGATGCTTATCTGTAAGATTAAGTGATGAAGGGTTTATGATGAAAATGTTACACTTATAGGGCATTTTCCAAGCAGGGGCCAAAACACGATTTTCCATGTGTTATTGGTATTGAAATCTGACTGATTCACAACATAAGAGTAACTGCTGATAAAAACCACCATTTTCCATAGGTGCATGCTTTTTTCCTAGAACTTCAGTAACTTACAGAAGTTGCTAAGAGTACTATATTTCAGCATAGGTACCAACAATATTTGGTTTTCATGGGAAGATTTTTCTAGTATAATCTTATACACTCACTCACAAAATAAGAATTCAGGACTGGAGGTGTAGTTCAGAGCTAGAGCACTTGCTTAGCACACAAGAGGTCTGGATTCGATCCCCAGCACATACCACCCCCCAAAAAAAGAATTCATAATCAATTCGATATGCATTTTTTTACTTTTGAAATTGTCTTCTTATAGTTTTTTAAATTTTTACAATTTTAAGAGGCGAGGTGTTCTTTTTCTCAAAGAGCTATAAAGCCAGGAAATCTTTAAATAATATAAAAATTCCAAAGCCATCTTAAAGCACATATATAACACAACATAATATAACAATTATAATAATATAAAATAATATAATATGCCTATGAAAATGCCACCAAACTAACACTGAGAACCTAGAAAAGAAGCTCAAATAAACAAAACCAGGACAGCAATATTACTGAGGCTGCTTGGCCTAAAAAAGTAAAAAACAAACAAACCCTGGATCTATGAAATATGAGATAAAGGAAAAACTCAATGTATATGTAAACATTTTTATTACTAAAATTCAAACAGCTAGAAATAAACATGTCTTCAATACCCTCTCTTTATCAGAAGTAAAAACCTGGTTCTTACTTTAACACCATCACATTGGCTCACCAAAGCACTATTAGAAAATCAGACTTACGTTGTAGTAGTTATTTCAGAATAAATAACAAATAACTAAAGTAGCCTAAGTAGTAGATTATTTAGGGGAAGAAATGAATTCCATAGAAAGTTTTCTACTAACATATATAATTTTAAAATAGCACTGGACCAGGAATGGTGGCATGTGCCTATAAGCCCAGTGACTACGGAGGCTGAGGTAGAAGGATCTCAAGTTCAAAGCCAGCCTCAGCAACTCAGCAAGGCCCTATGCAACTTAGCAAGACCCTGTCTCAATATAAAAAATAAAAAGGGGTGGGGATGAGGCTCAGCGATTAAGCACTTTTGGGTTCAAGCCCTGGTACCTAAATAAATAAAATAGCACTTGATAAAGATACAAATCAAGTGTCGCTAGGGAGGTTACTCAGGGATACTCTCTTCCAGAGTGCGGTTTACCCCCACTATCCCATTGACACCCCACATAATTCGTGATCTCAGACAACTTCAGAGCTGTGGAAGAGACTAGAGCTCTTCATTCAACTTGCTCCTCAAAAGAACAGGAACCTGAGGCCCAGAACACAGAGCTCTTTCTTTCCTCAGGTCACTCATGTCTCACTGTGGTTCCAACCCCGGATCCCATGCCACTGCTATGTCCACCCACCAAGGCTATTCTGTTTTGCTTTGGGGCTTATATATATAAATCAATCCAGACCCTTTAAGAAAAGTTAACTGGAAAAGTAAAATAAAATTTGAAACACAGATGTATCAAAACCGCTGGAGTCCAGTTGGAAGCCTCTCCCTGGCCTACTGGGTCTTCCCACTTCTGCCCTCCATGCACCTGCCTGGGATAACTTCGTCCTCTGGTGCAGCACCTGCTGAAAATGACCTTCAAATATAAGCCTCTCAGTCCTAGAACTGAGTGTGTAACAGCTCACTGGGCACTGGCACCTAGAATTCTATTCAGCATGTCCTGAAACTAGACCCAAAACCTTCCCCTCAAGTTGGCTGCCCCCGTCTCTTCTGATTCCCCATCTCTGGTAGGGAAATACCACAGCTCAGGTCTGAACCACCTGGTCTGCTCCCTGCCATCCTCATCACCACCCAAGGAACAGCAGCAGTGCCTACCCCCGAATATCCACAATGTGTAAAATACGAAGAACAGTAATTTAGAAGTACCTATGGAAAAAACATCCATTGTAATACATTTCCTTCCAGTTTTGATTTTTTTCTTAATGTCTTATACAATTGAGATCTAATTCTACCTCTAATTGGGCTCAAATTTTATGCATCTTATATACTCTTTAAAAGTTAACATTACAGCTGGAGCAGTGGCTCAGTGGTAGAGCACTTGCCTGGCATGTGCAAGCACCTGGGTTCAAACCCCAGCACCACATAGACAACTAAGTGGTGGAAAAACAAAACAAAACACGTACACACAAAAGAGATGAAAAAGTAAAAGTTGAATTACATAAGGAGCATTCTATATCACTGGAAACTTTGAAAAACATTTTACTGGCCACATTATAGTGGACAGAAATCTTATTAATAACCATAATATATTTAAGGTATGCCCAAATTATTAATTTTCTCTTTTTCCAAACATGTGCCATTATACCTTCCAGTTTTTGTTCCTATATCTTTGTCTCAAGCATCTATCTAAAAGGTTCATATGGTTTTTAGGCTTTGGTGATCTCTTGAATGATTTCACAAATTTAGCTTTCCACTGGCCATTCAAATATTATTTCAAATCCTCACAGTCCTAAAAGGTGGACACTATATTACAGATGAGGAAATGGGGCACAGAAGTCATACAAGCTACCCAACTAGCTGATACTGGGGTTGGGTTTGGAACCAGTTTCTAGTAGACTCAAAGTCTTCTCTTTCCACTGGTCACACTACTTCCTCATTCATTTGAATTACACACAGACCTGTGCACACACACCATGCACATATGCTTGCAAGCACACACTCCCACACAGGAGGCTCTCCTGTCCTGTTTCCTGCCCTCTCACACTAACTGTCCCAGTTGAGGAGGAATTCTGCTCTCCCAACATACCTTCATTAGGTGCCTACTACGCCAGTCCCTAAACTAAACATTGGGGAAAATTAACAACATAAAAAGTCATGTTTCAAAACCATAACTGCCTCCCTCTGCGTGTGCAATAAAGTCTCAGCTCCTCCACATGCATCCTGAGCATTCTCCATGCTATGGCTGGGATCAAGATCCTTCCAGACCCCATGCTTAAAGGTCTGCAGCTAGGGTACTACTAAAAGTGGTGGAAACTTTAAGAGGTAGAAGGTCTTCTGGTGATCTGGAGGTTTCCCTTGAAGGGAATACCTCTCCCTTTCCCTTTCTTTGTTTTTTTTTTTTTTTTTTTTTTTTTGTATTCAGCTAAGAAGTGAATGGGCTCCCAACATGATGTACTACACCACCACAGGCCCAAAGTACAGGGACAGTCATGAACTGAAACCTCCAAAACTGTGAGCCACAATAAACCTTTCCTCTTTATAAAACGATCTATCTCTGATGCTGTTACAGAAATGTGAAGCTGACTAACCACCCTGCACCACTCCACACTGTATCTCCAGTGATTCTCAGTCTTGGCACAAGCTGACCTCAAGTGCTGTGGGCAGTGCCTGTGTCTGTCTTGAAAAAGTTGCACAAGTTATACTGGATCATGCTAATGTAGAGAACCTCTGTTCTACTGGAACTTTTCCAAACCAGCCAAATTCTCTTTGACCTCCACATCTCTGGCTAAGTGTTTTATTCAACTCAGAATGTGCTTTCTCCTTGAAATTGCTAATTCCTGAAGGGCCAGGTTAAATATCCTATCATTCCAGAAGGTCAACCCAGTCGTCTCCCCTTTTCCTGAGGTCGGTCAGTCACTGTACCTTATCACTTTTTACCTCCACCTCATGCCTTTAAGTCAATTATACTTATCAGTGACTCTCAAGGTAATCGCTAGCTCCTGCAGCTATCAATAGAAACGCCTGGAAAGCAAGAGCCAGGTCTTGTTCATCTTTATATCCCCCCAGGTGCTGTGGGTCTTGCCATGTTCTAAGCACTCAGTGTCCACGGAACAGAAATGCTTTTCAAATCAACTGCTATTAAAGATTTCCTGCTAAACTCAACCTGACTTTCCATTATTCTTTCAAGGCCAGATGACAATGTTGGGAATATTCTTGCTGGCACTCTGGGTTCACTACACATGTTTGTCATAAATTCCCAGAACCTAACCTAACAGTGCTGTGGTGGGATTGCTAAGTTCACCATGAGACCACATCACCTCCACATTATATTCCCAGACAAGCTTTCGGTCCATTTCTCTAGTAGTCATGTAGTTATTACCTGATACATGATATTGTCTTACGAAAAACATTTTGTCCATCAGAATTCCAGTATCCTTAGCTAAGAAGCAAACAAACAAACAAAAAAGAGCCACTGCATAGAGTATACACCACTGACATGGCCAATTCAAATTGAAAAAGAAACTACAACCCAAATCTTTAAAAATATATTACTTAGTTAACACAAATTTGGTACTATCAGCATAAATAAAGCAATAAATAGAGTAATATTTAGTTTTCATTTTAGAAAAAAGTTTTCTATTTCTGTAAATCAGCAGCTTAAGATTTATGCAGTTTTGCCAAATTTGTTTTCTAAGTATTATACTAAAAATCCCATGTGAATTTCATCAGAGGTGAATAAATTTCATTAAGAGCTAAAAGGGGGAACTGATCTCAATCTCTGAAGAAATCTGACTCTTTCACTTTTGAGTCTTGGGAAACAGGCAGTTAAAATGACTTGGCTATACTGATCCTAAACTGTGTGTATAAATATTTTATAAATTGAAATAATGTACTCATTAGATTAGTAGGCATCATTTACACAGGAAACCCGGGCAAAGGAAGACAAGCATACCCATTGGGATCTTGCAGCAAATCTACGGCTTCTCTCAGCTGCTCAATCATCACTATGTCCACATCCTGATCTTTGGATGAATTTATTCTGTAACATAAAACCAAGTATGAGCATGAAAATTTGATCACTAAAACACGAGTATCTCCTAGGTTCTTAAAAGTAAATTTACAAAAGTCTATCTAACTAACAAAAATGATTTTGACAAATTCAGTAGTAGAACGAAGACATGTCTGTACCCTGTGGGGAAGGGGGCCAGGGTATGATGGGAAGAGCCCCAGGGTGGAGGAAGCTCAGAGGGAAGCCTGTGGGCCCCCAGTGCACAATCTGGGCAGGCCTCACAGTATGCTTTCCTGAGTTCCATGGGGCTTACTGGGGAGCTCTGCTTTGAACTCCAGTTAAGCCAGCTTGGCTCAATTCTATTGCTTTCATGCCGGTTCACACTGTATGATGTAGGAGAGTGGTTCTCAGCTAGGCTTATACGCAGCATAATCATCTGTGTAGCTTAAAAACATGCATACTCTCAGGTAGGTCTGACCCCAAACAGGGTTAACCATTTTATAAAGCTCTACAGATGATGCTGATTTATAGCCAGGGTTGTGAATAGCAGATGTGAGACGGAGTTTTGAAAGCTTTATCTAATTTTGCAACAACTCTCTTTCCCTGTGAGACTGATTCTATAATCACAAGGTTCAGTGGAAGGTTCAGGTCAACATCCCAGATCAACAAACAAAATTCTGGGAACCTAAAATCGAATCTATGTTACATGGTACAAACTCAATTCCCTCCAAAATGGTTCATCTGATGAGATCACTCATTCCCTCCTCTGTAAATCTTGCCAAATAAATATTTTATCATTACGAGAGTACAGGAGATGTTCATCTTGTCCCAGTTTCTGGGGGAGTCAAATGCTGGCCCTCTGTGACCTTGGGGGCAGGACAATCAGTTTCTCTGTGCCCCAGTTTTTTCTGTGAAATAGGGGACAGCAGATCTTATCTTCATAGGATGACCATACAGATGAAATGAGTTACGAACCTGTGAAATATTTAGGACAGTGCCTGTTGTGTAGTGTTTAATAAATGTTAGCTGTGACAGTTATCAGACTTGGGACCAGGACATATTAGAGATATATGCTTTCCTCAAACCAGAAGACCCTGGGTGAAGGTGGGACCAACATTAGTTCACTTTAGGTCCAGCTGTTGGCTTCTTCAGGCTAAGGTACAGTCTCCAGTGTAGAAATTCTAGCTAATTCTCTAAATTACATTTCTACCCAGAGCCTCAAATCAGATAAAACTTGAGGCCAGCAAAGAGGAATAACTTTGCACTGTGCTATGGTTTGAATGTGTCCACCAAAGTTCATGTGTGAGAAATGTAATCTATAAAGCAACAGTGTTGAGACCTTCATGAGGCTCAGGCCATGAGTGCTCAAATACATTAATGCCATTATCACAAGAGTGGATTCTTCATCGGGGGTGCTTGGCTCTTGCGCTCTCTAATGCACTGTCTTGGCATGTGATGTCTTCTGCCATGTTACAACCTAGCAAAAACCCCCTCATCAGATGCAGTCCTCTCAATCTTGGATTTCTCAGCCTTCAGAACTGTCAATCAAATAAACCTCTACCGTTTATAAATTACCCAGTCTGTGGTGTTCTGTTCTAGTGGCACATAATAGTCTAAGACACACTGTATTGTCCAGTACCTGTGACAAGCATCACACAGAGGAAAACTGCAAACTTCTTATCAATATTGCCCAAAGAAAAGCAGGTCAAAATTCTATCAGGAAAGGGCCAGTTATTTGAAAAGGAACTTCCCAGGGATGGTGACCCATAACCAAGTCTCTGGCACTCACAGTCCCTCTGTCTGCCAGTGTGCGTCCTCTTCTATCCGTAACAGCTCTTCACAGTCTTCTGCCCTGTCCTGTGGACAGAACACATGGGTTTCCTGAGAACCTGGCTATTCAGTGAAGCATTAAAACCTGTCCCAGCCCACATCCATGGTGGTATTATTCACAACAGCCAAAAGATAAAACGAAGCCAAGTGTGCATCGATGGATGAATGGATAAACACCATGTGATCAAAATGTGATGGATTATTCAGCCTAAAAATCAAGAAAATTCTCACATATGCTATACACATGGACACTATGCTAAGTGAAATAAGCCAATCACAGAAGGACAGATACCATATGGTCCCACTCACGTGAGGAACCTAGAGGAATCAAATTCCTCAAGACTGAAAGTAGAATGGTAGTTGCCAGGGGCAAGGGGATGAGGGTAAGGGGAACTGTTTAACAGGTACCAAGTTTCAGTTGTATAAGATGCTTAGAAGAGTCCTGGAGAATGCTCCTCACTTGACAAGTGGGTACAAAAGTTTTGGTACATATATACTATGGAATACTACTCGGCCATTAGAGAGGATGATATTACGGCTTTTGAAATCAAATGGATGGAGATGGATAGAATTATGCTTAGTGAATTCTCCCAATCTGAGAGACTCAAGGGCCGAATGGTTTCTCTCATCTGTTGATGCTAGCATATATGGGGAAGCAGTAGGACTGACGGCTAACCTAACAAAACTTCAAATTGAATGACTTTCAGAGCATTAGAGGGATGGCTCTCTAGGATGCTTAGAGGTGTTGGGAGGGGGATGGGGAGGGGAGGGTGTACGAAGAACTCATAGGAGTCTGGAGATTAGGAAGATGGGAGAACCATCCCAGAAGCCGATGTTATTCCTCCACGAGCTACCCATTCAACACATGAGTTCTTCTGAGCTACCCATTCAACACACGAGTTCTTCTGGGGGAAACTGCAACAGGTAAAACCCAAGGTAGTCATCCATGTTTTGGCTTTTCCCCTGGATAACAAAGTTTATATCCATTGAGTGCTAATGTTTTGATAATGTTTCCCCCTCAACTGTATCTCTATATACTTCTAATAAAAAAAAAAAGAACCCTGGAGATTGTGGTTGGACTCAACACATCCTGAACTGTATGCTTACAAAATGGCTAAGAGGATAACTCTTACATTACATGAATTTTACGATAATTAAAAAATAGAAAATTAAAAACAAAGACAACCTGACCCACAACCACAGCATCTGTTCAGCCAGCACCAGAAGTCTTAGGCTGAACCAGGTTCCCTGTCGCCCTCTTAGCACCCACTCATGTTGACAGACCCACCCAAGCTCATGAGTCCCATGTGAATGCAAGGAGACAAAGGTGTGTGGGTGTGTGCGTGGGAGTGTGCATGTGTGTGTGTTAGGAAAAATGAGAGTGTAAAGTGCCTAACAACAGGAAAGTGCCTCAGAGGAGTCCAAGAGTTTTCAGATGTACAACATCCAGGCTCCGCTCAAAGAATGCACTCCTACCCTTATTTCCTGATGAGACCTCAGCAGGAGTGGATGCTAAAACCGCAGGCCTCCCTGCTTCTCTGCAGTTCCACCTCTAACACAGAGAAACCCTGCTTCAACCAGGCCAGTGGTAGAGCAGAAGCCATCCCAGAGAGGCAAAGAAGGAATACCGGAGGAAGAACTAGGGCACTTCCTTAACTAACTCAGGACTAGCAGAGCCACCAGCTATATCATGAAGATGAGACTTGCCCTGAGGAGGGGGCTGGCTGGCTCCTCAATGTGGCCTCTGGCTCAAAAAGCACTCAGGCCTTTTCTGTATTGATTACACTTTTAGTGTATAATAAAGCTAATACATGCATTGTTGTGCTGCACTCTGATAGGGACATTCGTAGGTGAAAACATACTATCAGGAATGACCCAGGCAACAAGGCCTAGCTCTTCTGGTTGGTTTCACCTACAGGTGAAACCTTCTAATATTCAGTCTCGAAATGAAAAGCAGCCAAGAGTATGAAGCATCTAGATTTTTCAACACGTAGAACAGGCTTACTGAGTTTCTTTTGCTAAGGTGGTGTCCATATTTGGAAATCTGCCTGCTCAAATTTGTCTGTAGCCCCAAACAAGTCTCAGTGTAGCACTCACAGACAGGTGCAGAGTGATGGAAAATGAGTGGAAAGACAAGCAGCTCCCAGCTGAGGCAGCGCGGGGACGCGGCACTCTTGTTTCAGCTCCCATGCTGTAAATGAGTGTGCTTTTTGCAGCCTATTTGTGCCACGTTTTCATGTGTTTATGCTATTTTAGTTTTTTTTGATGTCTTCACTGTTTAAAATGGCCTCCCTGTCTCATGCTGATCGCTGTCCAGCTTCCTTAGCCCAAGAAAGCTGTGACGTGCCTTACAAAGGACACAGGTAGGCTGTTGGCCATGGGCTCAATGATAACAAATCAACTGCAGAGACTGTCATGTGCCACATGATGGCACTTCAGTCGAGGATGCGCCAGCTAAACAGTGGTCCCATAGTGTCATATTGCCCAGAGATGCCACAGCCATCTCAGCTTGTGTGAGCGCTCTCTGCGAGGTTTGCACAGGATGAAATGGCCCAGTAACACGTTTCTCAGGACTGATCTCCATCACGAAGTGAGACACGACTATATAAAGTGAGGTGTCTTTAAACAGAAACACTTAAAATAAGGTTACACGTTGAGTGGTTGACAGAAGTGTTGTGACCAAAGGCTCACAGGGTCTTAACTCTGACTTTTCTCCAGAGTGATGGCTCAGTATACCTGAATATGCACAGTAGCATCACACACGTGAACAATGAAAATGGAGTGTAGTCACAAGACACTAATAAATAAAACAGAATAATGCAAAACACAGCCCAGGAAGCAAGTGGCTACACATTCACAGACTGCTAAAGTGGTGGAAGCCGGCCTGACATGGGCCGATTTGCAACACACAACTTTCTTTGGACGTGTAGATTTAGGTTTTACTTCATTATTAACATTCCTCTCTTGACTTTCCAGAAGGGTCTTCCAGGAAACATTTGCCACATGGGCTTCCTCATCCCTCCTCTCTGCTCGAACATCTGTCCACAAGCTCTGTTACCTAGGGCAGACACATCCACGGGGTGCTTTGCTTCCTGAAGTTTCCAAACCTAGGGAACTTTGTTTTTCTGAAATAATATGCTTTACTTCAGTAATCACTATCTTCCTTTAGAACTTAATTTGTCTGGCACGTCTGTAATACCAGCATGCCAGCGATGGGAGGCTGGAGCAAGAAAACTGTAAATTCAAGACCAGCCTCGGTAACTTAGTGAGAGCCTGTCTCCTGCGGATGTGGCTCAGGTACCCCTGGGTTTAAACCTCAGTACAAAACAAAACAAAACTTTAATTTAAGCATTCTTTAAAGTTTCTATCTTTAGAATCTCAACTCAAAATGAACTCTTGATAAAATACCAAAAAAAAAAAAAAAAAAAAAAAGCCCTCAAATTTTCCATGCAGACTTGACAGACAGGGGTCAAATCTGGAAGAGCCTTGTGAGAACCACTGGCCTGAGAGTAACATCATGAGATTTGTACTTAAAGAAAAGGTTTGGTGGCAGAATATAAAGTGTGTGTGTGTGTGTGTGTGTGTGTGTGTAGTGAGAAATAGGAAGTCTGGTGGTCCATTTTCAGAATACAGTATTCTGCCTTAATTGAATCCAATTGTGGCCATTTTTAATTATAGCTGTCCCCTTTGCAGCCTCAATTTTAAAATTAGTCAATAGCATAGACTGTAATCCTGAACTCCTCCAATCAGAGTGAAGGGCAGCGCTCCGGCAGGATAAGGATAGAAGCAGGAGGCCTGCGATCCAGGTTCTGGAGCACGCCCTTCTGGCAGAAGCAAAGTCTGCCTTGCCCCTGCCACTTCTGAGCTTGTGTTCCATTTCTTAAGGCACCTGGGTATTTCTAACAATGTGTGCGTGTGTGTAACACAGACGTAGTGAGGCGCTAGAGCAGGGCACCTGCGGTCATCAATATCAGAAACAATGAGGTTCAACCAAAGTGGTGCCAATGAGTGCGTGAGGCGGGAAGCAGAAACAAGACTTGATGGGCTAACGACAGAATGGAAACAGTAAACAGTTAAGCTCTTCTGTTGTTACCCCTCTGTACGCTTTTGTAATCATCTTCGATGACTGTATTCCAGACCTATGGCAGGTTTGTTATTTTTGTCTTGATGGCCTGAGTACACAGGTCTCAGGCAGTGTAAGTCAGCCAGCCTGTCCTCCAGGGTGACGCCCAGAGATGCTGATTTAGGTTCAGTCCAGCCCTGCTGGCAGGACCCTGGGGGCCTAAGGAGGGGCACCTAGAGATCCCATTCTTGGCTTCAACACAGTAACTCAGAGATCATCATCGCTCACAAGCCACAGGGACTCTTCATTTCATCGAAGCAACAGTCCCTACCTGAACCAAAAGGACTGGCAGAAGCATACTGTGGCACCTAATCAGATCAGGAAGCACAGCCCCGACTACCAATCAGCACAGAGCTAGTTTTTCTCTTCCTCCTTTTCTGCCAGAGAGTTAGGGCTGCCTGACAACTTTGGGACTTCACCTGCCCTTTCAGTATCTCAGGCCAACTAAGAAGTTCAGGAACAACTGTCCTTGGAGTGACCGGTCCAAAAAGGGAAAACACTCACCTCCAGATTTTAAGCCTCCACTTTTCTCTGTACACTATTGGTATAGCAGGTTATGCATCCTTGATCCAAAACTATGAAACTGAAAATGCTTTGAAGTCTGATTTTTTTCATACTGGGGATTGAACGTAAGGGTTCTTCACCATTGAGCTATATCCCCAGGCCTTACTATTTTTTAATTTTAAGACAGGGTCTTGCTAAATTGCTTAGGGTCTCACTTGCTAAGTTGCTGAAACTGGCCTTGAAATTACAGTCCTCCTGCCTCAGCCTCCCAAGTCACTGGGATTACAGGTGTGCACCCACCATGCTTGACTGAAGTCTGAAACCTGTTGAGGCTCCAAAATCTAAAAATTCTTCTGAACAAATTTTGGATTTCAGAATTTGGGGTTAGGGATGTTCAACCAGTAAAATATATGCAAATACTCCCATATATGAAAAACTCCAAAATCTGAAACACTTATCATCCCAAGCACTCTGGATAAGGGATACTCCATCTATACTCTTGAGCTAGTAAGTATTCCCCTAGAACATACTGAACAGAGTCAAACTATTTTAGCTTTAACTGAGTGTAATGATAATTCTGGTAAGTTTACTAGCTTGTGTGATGCGGTGAACAGGGGAAAAATTGAGCAATTTCTTAAAACAAAACAGAACAAAACCCATATACATAAGCAGATAAATGCAGACACATGCAGAGCTTGGACCAGTTCCTAATGTCAAAAAACAGACATGCTGAGCTTTGAAAAGATGTGCTGAAGGCTTCATGGAGGCTGCAGCAAGCTGGACTTTGAACGTGACACATTAGACACCTTGCACTTACATTCTAGCACAAGAAAATGAGTGCCCAATAACATAGCTGATCCCCCAAACCCTACCTTAATGTAGTTCATAAAGCCCGAGTGAAGAACATCTGCCCCGTCAGCAAACTGGTCTCTTTCTGTTCCTGAGTTGTTGCTGTCCCCCAGAAGGGAAGGCTCCGGTGGAAATTCCTGATGAAATTCCCCTACTGGGAAGAAAGGAAGAAAGGATGATTTCCTGACAGAAGTATAAAGCACCACCAACCCTCACATACGCCATCTAATTGTTTCCTGCTTCTCTCTGACCTATTAGGGAGCTATGTGAATGACCCCAATTTTCTCCAGCCTATTAGATCTGAGGAAAGTTTTAAAAAAAAAACAAAGGAGGAAGAGGAAGAAAAGTAAAAAGAAACAGAAAGGCTTCAAACTGAATAGAACAAAGTCAAGACCTCTTTATGGCTTAGCTCATCATGAAAGGAGCAAAATTTCCTTACCGTGTTAAGGAATGGAGAAAAGAAATGATAAAGAGGGCTTCTGTGTCCTCGGTAACATATGACTAATTATTTCAAACTCCAGGTTCAACAAATATTTATTGAGCAGCTGCTAAATGCCAGGTATTATGTTTTATACATTTGTGGGTTTAAAAATATCAGTCAAATATGACTTCAGTCCTTAGGCAGCAAATAATCTCAAGGAAAACTGAGGAACAGGACTAGGCAAGAGCCACCAATCCTAACAAAGACAGAAGTGACTGCAAAATAAAGCCACACAGAGGCAAAGGCATGCTTAGGAAGAGCACTGGCAATAGGAGCGTGCTCCAGGGATGAAGGAGAGGCTAAAGAACCCAGCAGGATCATCCTTTAAGCACTCACGCAGCCAGCACGATACCCTCGCCAAGAAGCATGGGAGAGGGGTACTCACTAATAGCAGATGTTATAATTCTTTAATTTGAAAAGTTTGCCTGAAACATCCTCCTGTACTGCTCTACAAAATTCATATATCAATTAAGACAGTGGCAATTATATTTATAAGCAAGCAAAGAGTTTCGTTTTTGGACACTGTGTGGTTCCAATCATAGTCTCTTTAAGTTTAATGCTACACTTAAGTGCTAAACTTAAAAACTTCAAGAAGCGGAAGCAAACATGAAAGTTTGAATAGCTTTAAACGACTCTTTCATCATTAATAAGAGCATCTTATACGATCAGGGAGATAATATGTATATTAGCCCTGTTCTTCATTAGTCATGCATTATGAAATCATTTCTGCCACAAATCAATAAACACATACTTTTAGGATTTTCCTTAAAAGTCATTGAAGAAACAGAAGTCATCAAAATATTTCCATAATGTAAGCTGATATGAAAGTTACAAGGATTTTGAGGGTATGCAATCAATCCACTATGTTTAGTATCATTTCATGATTATTGAAGAGCAACAGAGGTGGGAGTAGTAGCGCACACCTGTAATCACAGTGGCTTGGGATGCTGAGACAGGGGGATCACAGGTTTGAGGTCAGCCTTAGCAACTTATCGAGGTCCTAAGCAACTTAGTGAGACACCGTCTCAAAATAAAAAATACAAAAGACTGGGGATGTGGCTCAGTGTTAAAGCACCCCTGGATTCAACACCCACCACCCCTCTCCACTCCCTGTACTGAGAAGAAAAAGAAAAGAGAGCAACAGAACTTGGGAGCTACGAAGTTCTGCAATTACCTAATCAAATCATCTCATTCACAAGGAAGGGAATTAAATTCAACTGATTTGTCCAAAGTCAAGAAAGTTCCTGAACACACACCTCAATTACACTCACACAGAGTCAGATGTGGCCATGGACGGAAGTCCAACTTGTAAGTGAGGGGCACTGTTCCAGGCCCAGCCCTCTAGCAACAAACTTCCACTAGCAACCTCCATGTTCTCCCCCTTCCAGTTTAAAACAGAGGAACATGGAAACTAGGGAAGTCCTGTGTTAAGAAAATAGAGTCACAGGACAAAAGAAGGCTGGGTCCTGGAATCAAGGCTTGGATTGCAGAGTCACCTGTAAATTGCTAACTCTCCAACTCCCATTAGGACTTAAGTTGGATTGTGGTAAGTCACTGAGATCTGGGGATTTTGTGTGTTACACTGGCTGGAGTTGTCCCAACTAATACATCTACCATCTCAAATTTTTATTTTCTAAAATGGATTTAAAGAATCTTCTACAAATTTTCGGAATGAGAATAGTTCTACTATTTATAGTAGGAAGTGGTACTGGCTGTGTGACCACTGGCAAATTACTTAAACTCTCTGAGCCTTGGCTCCCTTATATGTAAAATGGAGATGAGCAGAGTATCTATCTCAGCATTTTAAATATTCACTATCACCTTTCCAAATGCACACAATGCCTGGATCAATGGCAATGTGCAATAAATATTAACTATTACCACTGCCATATATGTTCATGTGTGATTTTAAACATAACCTTTGAAACTTAAAAACAAGCACTCTCCCCGCAGTCTCCCTCTCAGACCTTTATCGGGGCTCAGGCGATGGCACGGGTCCTCCTTGATAATCTGGTCTTCCTCCACGATGTTTGACATTGGCACATTGAGGCTAACGGTATCTTCATCAGAAGGCTGAAAAGATAACAGTGCATAGTTTCATTCAAGGGAGAAGTTTTATCAATGGGGAGAAGTGAACAATGTAATAAACAACTTCCTGTGATTCTTGCAAATATCATGTTGCGTAAAAGACTCCAGGCACCAAGGACAATTCTAACCACAATACTGATCCGTGGCATCTGAAGTCAGGACAGCAGCTATTCTCAGGATGAGGGTGGGTAGTGAGCAAGGCTTTGTGGGGTGCTGATAAAGTTGTTTCTTGATCTGGGAGCTGGTTACCCCGGTCACTCACACTGATGGTACGCAATTCTATTATGCATGCTCCAAGCTGAAATTTTGTCAGGTACCTACCTTTTTCTAAACTAAGAGCCATACTAAAGGCTCTAAAAAGGACTATGGCTATCCAACAAAACCAAGAAATGATTATAAATACACTATTACACTAGTCATAAATCTAACCAGTCACTTTAATAATAGTAGGACCTCACTGCAAGGCTGATTCACCATAACTACATGCAAGTTTCACCTGGCTAGCCATAAAAAGCCAACAGTCAAGCTCTGTGACAGTGTCTTACCAGCATGCATCTTACAAGTGACATTAAGCTTCAGTTTACCTCCTTGGTTCAGGTTGAGGGAGCTGCACTAAATATGTAGAAGAGCTAAACAACTGCAGTTGTGAAATTAGAAAAAATTGTATTTTATACTTTTATAACTATGTCAAAATGGAATCTACTGTATGAACTAAAAAGAACCAATAAAAATTTAAAAAAAATTTTTTAAGGCGCATGTGTTTTATGATTTTTGGACCAAAGTTTCAATATAGTCATGGGAGTTCATCTTCTTTGAGGGTCTCCTTTCCCACACCAACTGATGAGGTGAGGTTTATTCAGAAAAGCTATCACAAATGAAATATGGAGCCTCATTTATTTTGCTGTCTTCATTTCTGTGTTGCTTTTTAATGAAAAGCTTTCCAAGTCCCAGGGACCAGGAACCTCCCCGAACACATTTCAGGTGATTATGGCCTGCTCCTAAATTCCTGAGGCTAGTTCCTTTAGAGTTTGCCCCTACTTACTTTTGGACACAAGCTCAGATTGTTGGAGAACGAGCAGAAAGCAAGAACGACTTCATTCACCAAAGGAATATTCATAGGGGCCCACTGCTCTTGGCTATTTATCATGAGAAAAATACGTTTTCAATTTCTTCATGACAAATGCTAAATCAATCAGACAACGACAATGGCCAAAGGAAGGGAATGAGAAGTGATCCCTGAGCCCTACAATGAAATCTTAGTGTGAGGGGGCGGGGGCGGTGACCTTGGATGGTAACATAGTTTCCGAGGGGAACAATAGAATAATACATAAGAGAATTTAAAACCCTTACTCTAAAGAAAGAAATTTCTTGGAGGCTTTCTTAGGTAATAAGACTATAGTGTGAAACAAGAAAGGGTCAAAGAGAAGGTTTGTACATCTTACTCTGAAGAATATAATTCCTTCTATAGTCTCTTTTCCTTCTGCCACCCCCATCTTAAAAATTTAGCAAAATTCCAAAAATATGCATTGAAGGAAAGGGAAGAGAATAAATCCTTGGGCTCCTTTTAGAATGATATTAGCATCCTCCTTACACTGAGAGGATAGAGGGATAACGAACGTCTTTGTGTACTGTTTTTTAATGAACTTAATTAGTCTTAGAAGAGAGATAAAGCAGAGTCTGTTTTAATTTAATAGAAAATGAGTATAGGGAGAGTAGTTTCTGTAACAATGGTCCATTTGAGGGGACTTGTGAGTTTTAATAAAGCCGAAGGGGATGAATTAAAATACAACTTAGAAAGCTGTGTATTTAGTATGCTCACCCCACCAGGGAATCACAGTGAGCTATTAACGTGGTTTCAGTAGGTCATTTGCATTTATTGACACTGGTCTTCATTTTCTGCCTATTAATGCTTCTTCCTTTCAAACTGTTTTGTATTTTAAAAAAGGTTAAGGAATCTTACTTTTTTTTTTAATACACTGCTTTACAGATCATTTTGTGGAAAATATATCCAAACAGCTTAGCTACCTATTAAACCTCAAAGACCTGAAGAGACTGGGGGAAGGTTTCCCTCGAAATGGGATTTCCTTAGATAAGGTGACTGCCCTATTAAAACAACTTCAAAGAGGATTATAACATTTCAGGGCTCAATAACCATAAAACCTCGCAACTGTCCTCTAAAAGGGTACCTGATGAGACTTCCTGACCGAATCCACCCCTTCTTGTTCTCTGGGTCAAGAAGCTCCATTTAATAACATATTAATGTTAGACTTGGGGGGCTCTAACACCTGACATGAGATAAAAAATGTGTTAATCTGCAACTCTAGCCTGTGAAGCCTCTTAGCTTACAAATAACTAAACTTTCATCCAACCAAACAGAACATCCCCTGTTTTAGGAAAACAAATATTGATATAAAAACTATAGCTACTCATAAATACACTTTTTTTCATTCCTTCACATTTATGCATGCATATAACAATGTCTTCCTAAATTCCTCTGTCACTTAAAAACCAGCATATTTATAAAAGTGCTTCATGGATATTTGTACACTATTTAGTCTTTTCATAAATATTTATTCAACATTCAAGAATATACCAGACATTATGTGAGAGTGGGAGAGGAAGGAATAGGGACTCCTCCCGGGAATTTACAAAATATTAAAGGTGCAGAATAAGCTATCAACCCCTAATATTTACATAACCTTTATTTTTCAAATTGCTTTCACAAACATGATCACATAGTCTCATGCAGATGTGTCAAGGCCTTTTCCAGAAAGGAGTTTAGTGAACATGGGCAGATACAGCCAGAAACACAGAAAAATAAAAAAAAAGATCTTGGAACCAGCTTTACCTCAGTAGCTGATAATCGCTTGTCTCCATTATCACTTCCAACTCCTGAATCAGAATCCTTCTTGCTGGGATAGATGTCATCAATATTGAATGCATTTAGGAAAAATTAAAAGCACAAAGTTCACACCAAGATGTATCAACTTTTATTCTAATAATGACTTTCCCATACAAATTATTGTTATTATTATTGTAAGGCAACAAATCAGCCCAATATTAAACAATATTAAGACACAGACCCTACGAAAATCATACATTTGTACCACCTAAAATATACTAGATAAGCTCTTTGTGTTTAGTTTCCCCTACTCTTAGACTTAATGTTCTTTTGAAACAGTTATGAATTTTCTTATTTTATTCTTTCTAGCATTTAAAAAGCAGTAAAATACAGAACTGCTTTTAGATCTTAGCTTAGAAAATGTCATTTCAATAATTCTGTCTACTTCTATTTGGTGACTATGTAAATTTGATAGAATCTTTGCAAACAAAATAACTGATACATTTTGGAAACATTCCTGGAAAGTACCTTTAGGGTAGCCTGAAATGTTAAGTTGCCCTGTTAAGCAAAAAGTGAGGGGAAAGATTTCTGCAGTGAAGACTCCTCCAAAAGGACCTGCATTTCTCCAAGTGTGTTCAGTGTGGGAATTTTGTTCTCTGAAAGCTCAAGGCCTGATTTATGCTATAAATGACCCAAGGACATGTGAAAGGATTCTAACGCTTCCAGTCGAAGCAGGAAGTGACGAAAAACTACACACACAACAATTTTAAAAGACAATTTTTTAAAAGTCTGCAGTTCTTCTTAACAAGGTCCTAGAGGCACACTGAATATCAGTAATGTCTGAGTTTGCCTGACAACTGAAAATTACCCATATTATATTATAGATTTGACTTATAGAGATCCACACCCTATTCAGGAAGGATTGATCTTTGAATAGGAGGCAGTAGCTTAGATTTGAGAGATGCCAAAATTTTCTCAAACAGCATCAATTTTTCAATAGTTTCTAAATTCTGAGTTATAAAGAAGAATTGTTTGAATGCAGCACAGATTTTTGAAGTTAGTTACCTGGACAGGCTTAGCCTAAGCGAATTCTTTTTCCTGTTTTGAAAAGGAATAGATACATTTTTCTGATCTTAAAATAACTTAGGTTCAGGGTAAAACCCCTGACTGCTCTTGTGGGGGTTGGAGGGTGGTCAGCAGTAATGACAACAGGCAGCTATGTCCCCAATTTAAATCCAGACGCAAAACCTCCTACATGTTTTTCTGTGTTGTAAACGGCTCTGAGTGAGGGCATCCACTCACCTGTCTTCCACATGCTGGTGTAAATGTGGCCTCTCCATGGTGTGGAGATAAAGGGAATCAGTTGTCTTAATCTGGCACGCTTGTATGCTCAGATACTTAAATATGTGCACTTTGCCCTTTGTGCAAATCTATGGAGAAATGAATAAAGCACAAACATTTTTCTAAGCCAAAACAAAATGTAAGCACCAGATACCTGCTGACCATATATTTTAATCCTCACAATTTCAGTTTAAGTAATACTCTAATGCTGCACACTAAATTGGACCTTTCTAAAACATATAAAGATCTGGGGAATCATTTCCTCCAAATTCTAGAAAACCAGTGCTTAAGAAATTCCTGACTTTTTAAAAAATTTAACTACAAAATTCTAACAGATGTATTTAGGTGTAAACAGTGTAATAAGTGTAGCAGATAACTGCACTAGCAGCATTCCAATTACAAAAAATGACGAGAGCATAATTATTTTCAAGCCCATATGAGAACACTAAACAGTTTAAAAATAATTGTAGATTTAAGAAGTTAAGTCACTTGAAAAAGGAATAAATTTTAAAATATTTACACATTTACATCTGAAAGAATATGTACTTCACCTAGTTTTTATGCAGTTTCATTCTGAGCTTGAGCCCTGTCTCTAAATAGCTAATAATCATATTTTAAGATGTTAAAACTCCAGTTTCTCAGCTAAGATGCAAATAAGGAATACATTACCCCTTTTGAAAATCCTGTGTTCCATGAAAACTTTTCAAATTTATGTACACATAAAAAAACTAATTCATAACTCCGGGGTTATGAATCACTATTAGGATCACTCTGGAGTGATCAAAATCGTGAGCCAAATGAAGGTAAATGAATTTGATTCTGCAGAAGGCAATTTCATATAGTCAGCTTCAAACGGAGCTCATCCTTTTAGAGATGGCTTCTTGATCTGATCAAGTCTAATACAGTGCTATAGCAGAGACCGAGACAGAGGGTGGGAGCCTCACCTGAGCCGGTGGGGACTGCAGGGGGTTATTCTCCAGCAGCAACACTTGCAGCTGCTTCATCTCTCTAAAACAGACTGGAATCACCAGCACTTTGTTGCAGGAAAAGTCGAACTTTACCAAGGGAAGACCTACTAGTTCTAAAAGAATAGCAAAAAAATTCAGAAAGCACCATAATCAAATTGCTAAACATTTGCAACTTAATTTTGTGCTTAGTGGGAAAGGTATCAGTTACGTGCTCAGAATACATGGTATGTATACACAGGACTTTCACTAAATGAGGGAAATCTTTCATTGGGATCTCTGTAATTTTTAATTGTTGTTAGTTCTGGTAAGAGCTGGGAACACTTGACATTTACAATATCTATTGTTTTAAAAGTGCCCCTTCTTTTCCCCAGCAAAAGAATCATACAAGCCATGACCCACAGGACACGTTCGTGTTTCAGCTTCACACTGTTTTCAAGAAGCACTTGCTAGCACATGAATGATACGTGAGTTACAGAATATTCTTATCTGTTCAGTGTATCTGGGTTGGCATAATCCCAGGACTAGTTATAATAAATAGATTCGTGTTTTTTCAAATGCCTTTTATAAAATGTTATCTAATTTAGGATTCTTCCAATGGGCCCTATAATTCTGACTTGATGAGGCTTTATTCTACTGCTTTTTAAGTCCTGTGTAGCTCTGCTAACAAGACGGAACATTATATTTAGCTTAAAATCCCCACCCAGTGGTACAGTAAACACTCAGTAATTTCAAGCATTCAAACCGACATTGGCAGCTGCTAGAAACGAAGTCAAATATATTCCATAGAGCAAAAGAAGGCTGAGCCACGCCAGTATCTGAGCAGCGCTGGCAAATCACTGAGCACTCTGTGTCAGAGGCTACCGGAGAGGGAGGCCAACTTCAGAACAGGACTTCAGCACATTTGTTATGGGACCTGTTGGTGCATTAAAATACCCCAGCGGTTCCAAAGTGGAAGAAGGGCAAGAACCACAGCAAGAAAAGGAATCCACCAGGTGGGAGGGACAATTCACACTCTCTCTCCTCTCCCCACACCCTGCCTGAGGGTTTCCACCACCACAGATTCCCCTAGTAAGGAGTGTCTCCTCTTCCCAGAATTTACAGTGCTCTAGGAGAGGAAGGGACTTTCCATCTTTCCTACCTTAGTCAATTACAGATTAAGGAAAGGAGTAGTGGTGCTGAAATTCTAGAAGGAGGCAGAAGCACACCCAACTCCCAGGTCCCAAAGTCAAGTCCATGATAGGAGAGCTGTGTAGGAAACTTAGAAAGTGTATTTTTTAAAAAAACACAAACCCCCGGGCCAGAAGCCAAGAAATCTGTATTTCCATATCATCCTGAGCTGCCAGCTCCTAGTTCAAACCCAGCTCTCCTCACCACTCACAGGATGATGACAGCCTTGGCCACATTAGCAAGGAGGTTGTTTGGATGAAGCAGCTGTGAGCTGCTGAAGTGGAAAGAGGTTAAGCCTGGAGGATTTGGAAGTAAAGAAGTGAAAAGGAAAGTTCAGTTCCCCCACTGCTTTCATTTTGTTCGTTTGTTTTTCGTACGGGGACTTGAATCCACTGAACTATATCCTCAGCCTTTTATAGTTTTTATTTTTTAAGAGAGAGGAGCAGTGTGAGAGAGAGAGAGAATTAACTTTATTTAGTTTTTCATCTGTTTTTTGTTTCTCCAACACTTCATTGCATAAGTGGTGCTGGAGTTCGAACCTGCACCCTTGTGCATACCAGGCAAGCACTGTAACCACTGAGCCATGGCTCCAATCCCTTTTATTTTGAGATAGGGTCCACCTAAGTCCTTAGAGCCTC
>PVKS010029141.1:8704-25761 GCA_004027875.1 Aplodontia rufa
AACTATGTTGAACAAGTAAAAAAAAAAAAAGCAAACAAAAAACATATAGTGCCATCTGTCAACTCAAAAAATAATAAATAAATAAATAAATAAATAAATAAACAAATATACTTGCAAGACTTTTTAATATTTATGTTTTATTATATTTTTACTCTATGGTATAGTTTGAATCTAGACTTGCTCCAAGTTTCATAGGTTGAAGGTTTGATCCCTAATACAGCAGTGTGACCCTTGGAAGTAATTGGATCATGAGGACTTTGAATTCATCAAAGAATTAATCCATTGATAGGTTCGTAGGTAATAATAGTATTATTGAAAGATGGTGGAAAATTTTGGAGGTAGAGTCTCATTGTAGAAAGAGGTTCACTGGGGGCATTTTTGTGGAAGGGTATTTCCCTCTCTTTCTCTCTCTCTCTCTCTCTCTCTCCAATTCTCTCTTTCCTGGTTGACATGACATGAGAAGCTCTGCTCTACCATGCCCCCCTCTGCCTCATTACAACCCCATAGCAATGCAGCCAACTAACCATGGACTAAAACCTGAAACCATGAGCTAAAATAAATATTTTCATTTTGGGGGGGTGGTACCAAGGATTAAACCTAGGGGTACTTAGCCACTGAGCCACATCCTCTGTCCTTTTTGTTTTTTATTATTTTATTTTGATATAGAGTCTCTCTAAGTTGCTTAGGGTCTCACTTAATTGCTGAAGCTGGCTTTAAACTCCTGCCTTAGCCTCCCAAGCCACTGTGATTATAAGCATGCACCACCACACCCAGAAAATCTTTCCTTCTTTAAGTCATTTAACCTCAGTATTTTATCACATCAATGAAAGTTAACTAACACTCTATTGTTATATATTTGTGAAATACATTTTTTAAAAAGAAAGGCATGTAACTGAAATAATTCATCACCCATAGACTCACACTACAAAATTCAGTACAGAGAGTTCTTCAGGTAGAAAAAAAAATGCAATAAATTGTGTTGTGTGGTTTTAAGAAAATAAATTTTTGATAAATTGTTACAGTTGCAACAGGAAAAAAAATCAGAATGAATCAACTTCTAGTAAATCCTTTGGGTTACTCAACACAAAGTCCAAATTCCAGGCAGTGTATGTGGTTAACTCATATGACTGTTTATTGGCCTTAAGGGTGTGTTATCTTGATTGACAGTGCAACCAGGACTATATAACCATTCCTTGGGAACCAATCACAAAAGATGTTTCCAGAACCCCTTCAGATACCAAAATCTGTGGATGCTCAGTCCCTTATATCAAATGGCACAGGATTTGCATGTGACCTATGCACATTCTCCCATATACAGTAAATCATCTCAAGATTACTTATACCTAATGCAATATAAACACTCTACAAATAAATGTTATACTGTATTATTTTGTGGGCAATGACAAGAAAATGTCCATAGATGCTCAGCACAATTATTTTTTCAAATATTTTTAATCTGTAGTTGATTTAATCTGTAAACACAGAACCTACAGATACAAAGGGTCCACTCTACAACAAAAAGGTGATCCCTCCAAACAAAAGAAAAATCAGCTACCAGAAGGGGGAATATGTACGGTACAGGCAAAATCAACAAATGCTTCCATAGCAGAGCAGTATCTTACCCACAGCACCCCCTCAGTGCCAACAGGGAGATTATCGAAACTTCTTCTGACTCTCCTAGTGACTTTGCTCCCTAGGAAAAAATACAAGTACAGTTACTAAAATTTCAAACCCCATGGCTTACATAGGACTCAATTCAACTATCAAATGTTTATTTAGTGTCTCTATCCATCTATTCTAAGTACTGAAGCTACTATGGAGAACACCACAGGCTGTCTTTTCCCTAAAAGAGAAAACAAGTTGTTTTCAGTGTGAAACAATGTGTGTGTGTGTGTGTGTGTGTGTGTGTGCACGTGTGGTAAGTACTGCAGTACTGCAGAAGGGGACAGGTGCAACAAGGCCTGAGAAATGGGAATTACAGATATTTGGGAAGAATATTGCATGGAATTGTAACTGTGTCCTACAAGTTGATGATTTGTCACTGTTCTTTTGATTTGCTTAAAGAAGCACCTGCCCCTCTGTTTGATTGCATGCTTCTTGAAATCAGAGAGTAAGATTCTGCTACTTCAGATCCACCATGATTGGTTTTGCAAAGAAGGCACTCAGTAAATGTTTTACAATTGGATTTAATTTCCGGGTATGGTCAAAGGAGTGAAAAAGGGAAAACTTTCAAAACTACTAACTCAAGAAACTCACACTACTTGTCCAACTAGGCTTCCACCCTGGGCTTTTACGAGTGTCCTCGTGTGTATTCCCCATCCTGTGACTATTTCAGGAGGACATGGATACATTCATTCCATTTGGCATCTTCTAACTGTTTCTCAAACTTGGCTCCAAAATAGCAGAACATGTTTTTTCCTGGAAAAATATCTCTCTAGGTACTTGAGTGAACAGATTTCCAATCAACTTTACAAGGAATATGAAGAGAAACGCTAACTCTCAGTCCTCGTAAAGTTGGAAAGGGCACACCAAGCAGTTAGAAAAGTACTTTATACTCACAAAGGAAAAAAAAGTTTTGTTTTTATGCTGTGCCTCTTAAACCCAGCTGGTTGGCTTGCCGAAATTTCCTATTGGTTTAGTCTTGTTTTTCTGACTGGTTACTTTTAAATGAGTCAAAAAGAAGCTTCATTTATTCTGAACACCCTGTATTACTGATTAATTTAGGATTATTAAATAATTAAATCCCAGGAAGCATAGGTTCTGAAATTTTTGCATCTACAGGCCTTAAAAAAAAGGTGGGGGGGGAAGAGCAAGAAAGAGAGAATCAATATTTTTTTCAACTGGTTTCTTTTTCTCTGGCACTTAGTTATATATGTGGTGCTGGGGTTCAAACCCAGGTACCCCCATACATGCCAGGCAAGCACTTTAACTGCTGAGCCACTACTCCAGCCCTCCACAGGCTTTTTCTAACCTAAATAATCAAATGAGGATTTTTTAAGGCAAGCAATATTGACTTTGTGAGTTTTTATGGTGCTTCAGCAAGGTATTAAGAGGCCAAGTACTTCCACAGTTTGCAGATATCAAACAGTAGTTATAGTAGGAAAACACACATTCCTGAGGTAGAAATGGACAGAAAGCTCATTCGTCCTTTCTCTGCTCCATTTCCATGGTGAGCTGATAGTAGGAGAGCAATCCCTGGACAGCAGCTATGCTGACGGAGTGATTAGAATTAGTGTTTAATTTATTTACTCATTTTGCCATGGGAGTTTCCAACAAATATGTACAATAGTAACATAATAAACAAATTGTTCTCTACATCTTATTTTGATTTCTTCTAAGGAAATTCCACAGAGGAGCAGTCCCTATTATCCTACTTCCTAAAATTGTAAAACATCCATTTCTGGTGAACTCCTAGCTATTTTTGTTTTTGTTTTTTGTCGTTGTTTTACAAGACAATGGCACTTTCTTCTGACAGACAAGATTTAAATATTCTGGCACAAAAATTGCAAATCAGATTCAGACCAAATAGTTGTAAACCAAAAAGGCAGATGATAGAATGTGTTATTAAGTATTTATGAAGTAATCTGGGAGAATATGCAGCTGGTCCCCTGCTCCCTAATAGATGTAAGAGCTCCCAGTGTATTTTGCTGATTGATTACATGAATTTTCTTGTTACAGTTGTACATTAGAAAATAGCATTATAATCCCTGATGCCTTATCTCTGACGAACTCTCTTTTTGTAATAATAGGGATGCTTGTTTACATACTAATAGCATAAAAAGCATTTGTCCCCAAGAAACTCTAAATAGACAAGTATTCAAAAACGTGTGTATGTGAGAACTTCTTAATTAAAGTTACCTCATTAATATCTTTGTTTGAAATGAATTGTGTTGTCAGCAAGTCTTTATATGTAAGTTGTACATCTTTGGGGTTTTCTCCAAATATATCAGCTTATTTTCCCTGATAAACTACATAAGCTCAAAGGAACAAACAGAATAACAAAGCTTCTCAAGGTAAATTTACTTTGAAGCTGAGAATATGTCCAAAAAGTCTTGGTCCAGAATTGAACAGTCTTGGAAAGTTCCAGTGGCTAAAAATAGAATTTCTAAATTGGAAATGTCATTTCAACCTTCTCTTCCACCTCACTGCTGTGACTCTAATAATTGCTCTTGTTGCTTTAATTTCCTGTAGTACACCGTGACCATTTCTTAGGATTACTGGGCACTGTGTGATCTTTTTCAGTGATATTCAGCAGCATCTTAAGAGGATTATCTGGTAGGGAAAGAAGCATATTCATAATATGAATAACTTTGCATAGGTAGCCTTCAAAATTACTGGTTGACTTTCTAAGACACGAAGGCCCCTGGTAACAATGTTATTTGTAAAGCCACTTTAGGTTTCATTCCAGTGATTATTTTACATTGCATCCTTAGTATAATCTGCATAGTTAGTGTCAGGGTGAGCAGTCCACAAACACAATTGTTATTTGTCCTAATGTATAGTTACGTGATTTAAACAAACAGAACTCAGGACATTGAATGAGATCCTGTTGGTCCATTTTCTATTGCTGTAGCAGAATACTTGAGACTAATTTGTAAAGTGAAGGAGGCTATTTGGGCTCATGTTTCAGGGACATAGAAGTCCAAGATTGGACACTGGCATCTGTTCTGCTTCTGGTGATGGCCTTTTGCTGCCTAAACTCATCGTACAAAGTAAAGGACAGGCAGGCATGTGCAGAACAGAGGGTATACAAAAGAGGTGGATACTTTATAACAGTCTTCTCTTGTGATCATTAAGGACTCACACAGGAACTTTTTAAGGCAGAGTCTTCACAACCCAAATATCTCTTATAAACACCACCATCTCTCAATACCACTACATTGGAAATTAAATTTCCATATGAGTTTTGGCAGGGACAAACCATATTCAAAAAATAGCAGGGACCATAAAAACAATCAAGTGAAATCATTTCATTTAGCAAAGCAGTAAGAGAAGATAAATAACTTTCCCAAAACCACAGGGTTCTTTGGTTGCTGAGCCCAGAATAGAACCAGAGTCTTCTATATTCAAGGTCACTGCTAGACAGGCCACAGTTAATAGTTTTGACTGACACTAATAGAATAAATTGTTCCAGAAACAGTCTGCTACCATGACTATAGCACCATTCTGAACATACAACAGAAATAACATAAACAAATTTTTAAAGTACAGAGGAAGAAGAATTAAAAAATCCATCATTCATTTCTTGTTATCACATTTTATTACCTAAGCACAGAAATGTTCATGAATAATTGCTGTATACCAACCACACCGTAAAGAAAACAGACCAAGCAGCCACTGTTTAAGTCTAGCGCCACTTCTCTGAGTGAGAAGTGAGGAAGTTTAGGTTGAATAGCATGAAAGAATTTGTCTGAGAAGTCTCAGCTCTGTTACTCCACCTGGAAATTAAGCTAGAGTATCATACATCTACGGACAAAGTAAAAATAAGAACAATAAAGGAGGCCTGGTGTGGTGACACACACCTGTAATCTAGCAACTTGGGAGACTGAGGCAGGAGGATTTCAAATCCAAGACTAGCCTAGCAATTTAGCGAGACCCTGACTTAAAATTTTAAAAAGGGGTGCAAGGGGGCTGGAGTGGTGCTCAGTGGTTGCGGTGCTTGCCTGGCAAAGGCAAGGACACGGGTTCAAACCCCAGCACCCACGTACACAACTAAGTGTCAGAGCAACGAAAGCCATGTGAAAAACTCAATAAAAATTGATTGCCTCTCTCTCTCTCTCTCTCTCTCTCTCTCACTGTCCTTCTCTCTTTAAAAACAAAAAGGGGTGCGAGGAGCAGCTGGGTATGTAGCTCAGTGGTTCAGCACCCCTGGGATCAACTCCCAATACTAAAAAATATACAGAAATAAAAATACGTTAATCTCCTCACAGCCATATCAGTCATTGAAGATTTTCTTCTTTAGGTAAATTTTTAGAATATTTTAAGAACTCAAAGCATGAAAATAGGATCAAATAGATTCAAATAATTCATTTAAATAATTTCTGCACACCACTAATTATCAGCAATAACTGTGCAGCTGTTTGTATTTCCAGCTGCTCCAAGTTCACATGATAGTATAGGTACTCATTTATGATAGCCGCAGACCTTTTTAATTCTCTAGGCCTATGCATTCAGGAAAAATGCCAGAATCTGATTCTCTTTATTCTCTCCCATTTCTTAGAATATAGCTTTACCCAGTAGTTTATTGCAAATATCAACATTATCCAGCACTCTCTTCTTTATCTACCCAATTCATCAGCTTCAAATACATATATATATATATAATTTTTTTCACATAAAACATACCTGTATCCTCGAAAGGCCAACCCTGGCTATCTTATCCCCTTTCTTGCTCTGCAATATTTTATGTTTACATTCTGTTCATTAACTCAACAAATATTTCTCTTCAGTCACCCCTTCAGCCCTGGTGACCCCAAAATGGGAAAACTTTATTTGACCCTAATTTCTTTTCAGTTTCTTTTTGACTTCCAGGTAAACTGAATTCTATTCATCAAAAAATGTAATTATAATAGATTTCTTAATACTTACGGGGAAATTTTATACATATGTATATATGGATTGAACCCAGAGGCTCTTTATCACTGAGCTACATCCTCAGCCTTTTTTTTATTTTATTTTATTTATTTTATTTTATTTTATTTTATTTTATCTTATTTTTTGAGACAAGGTCTTACTAAGTTGCTTAAGGCCTCTCTAAGTTGTTGAGGCTGGTCTTGAACTTGCCATCCTCCTGCCTCAGCTTCCCAAGTCACTGGGATTACAGGCATGCACCACTATATTGAATTCAAAATATGTTTTTAAAGCATATACAAAATAATATGGGCAACATGATTAAAATCTGTGAAAAAATACATAAAAGTAAACACACATATATAGACAAAAAGAGAAAGGGGGAGGGGTTTGAGAGGGATAATAAAATTTTATGGCTTTTCTTTTTGTGTTTTTTTTTTAATTTTCAAAAAATTCCCCTGTGACTACGTAGTCCTATTTTACCTTATAAAACTCAAAATGACTGGTTTTGGTGGATTTACTGAACGAATTTCTGTGCTCTTCTTTGTTTCACAAGGTGATAGAGTTGGGGGACTCCGCAATCCCAGGTCCAGTCATCTGTGTTCATTTCCACTTCTCCTTTCTCACAAAATGGGAACTTCCCCAACAGCGCCGTCCTCCATGCAGGTCCTGTCACTCCTAGGTGGCCTGAAAAGAACTGCAGAATTTTTCTGTGTGCTTTAGCTGACAGCTTAGCACTGGATCCTAAACATTCATTTCCAGCCCTGTGGATATTCCTCTTGAACACTGCACCATGCCTTCAAATTTAGCATCTCAAAAATCAAGGTGGTCACTCCCAACTCCTTTCTACCCAGGTCCCCATCTAACCTTTCCTACTTGTGCCAGTGGCATTATTCATCTCCCAAAGACGATCGCCGATAACTCTTCTTTGCCCTGGGAGTTGATCAACACTTCATAGCTCTTTTGAACATTCTTTTATTCCTATCCTTCTGTTTCCACTGCCACCACCTCAGTTTGGTTCCTCATCAAGTTGTCCTTACGCTGCTGAAATAGCCTACTTTTCATGCTCACCGCTGAACTTTTTCTGGAGCACAAGTTGTTCCTTTCCTTGTTGCACAACCAGATAGGTAGTAACATTTCTTGCGACATCACCTAAGAACGCAGAATTTTGGGTTCCACCCCCAACTGTGGTATCAGCCTCTACATTTTAACAAGACCCAGGTGATTCATGTGTTCAGTAATGTTCAGAAATCCCTGCTTTTATGGCACCAGGAAGCCCCCTCGTTTAAAGGATCTTTTTCTTTTCTAGCCAAACTCTCCAAGCTCAGAGCTGTCATCCTCCAAGGCTGCTCCGCTCCAGTTCATCTGTTATCGTCTTCACAGAATGGATGTTGCAATCTTCCTCTCATTTTTGGAGTTTCATAATGTATTTCTCTTTCTCAGAACAAGTCAGCCAACCCCAGATAGTATGTAATTGCCTTAATAAAGACTTGATTTACTTTACCTCATACACCTGGATAGGCAATAAATGTCTACATATCAAATGTATCAATTCAACTCTCTATAACATGTTGTAATTAAAATTGAATAAAGAAAGAATTTTAAAAGCTGGAAGAGTTATATGTCAGGTCATTCATTAGGATAAACCAATCAGAAAAAATAGCAGTTTTCTCAACAAAAAAACCCTGAAGTCCAGAAAGGCATGGAATAACATACTTCAAGCCCTGAAAGAAAAATAACAGCCAACCTAGCTTGCTATGTCTACGAAAGCTATCCATAAGGATTGAAGAGAAATTAAAACTTTCCAAGATCAGCATAAACTAAAGGAATTCATGACTCCTGAGCCAGCATTGCAGAAAAGACTTTAAAGGAATCCACACACAGAAGATAAAAACAACCTAGAGAGCTTTAGGAAGAATAAATCTCATTGGAAGAATAGATAAATAAATAAGAATCAGGACTGAATCAAATATTAGAAATAAAAAAGGACAGGAAGTAATATATACCTTTCTATAATCACACTGAATGGAAACGGTCTCAATTCTCCCATTAAAATACACAGACTGGCACATTGGATAAAAATCAAGACCCACCTACACGTTGCCTCCAAGAAACACACCTCATTGGCAAAGAAATCAATAGGCTGAAAGTGAAAGAATGGAAAATGGTATTTCATATAAATGGACCCTAAAATCAAGTAGGAGTAATTACTTTCATGTCCACAAAGCAAACTTCAAGCCAAAATTAATCAGAAAAGATAAAGGTTTTTAAATATTGGTAAAGGGAATAATCAAATAAGAAGATATAATGATAACAAGTATTTATGCCACAAATGTCAATGCATCTGACTACATAAAATAAGCAATAAAGTCTGAGACAGAACCCAAACAATAATAGGGGTGATTTCAACATACCTCTTTTGCTGATAGGCAAATTTATTGCAGAAGTATAACATGAAACAGACCCAATGGACTTAACAGACATCTACAGAATATTTTATCCAACAAGAGCCGAGTATAATTTCTTTTTAATTGCTAATGGAACTTTCCTCAAGATAAATATTTTAGGCCACAAAGCAAGTCTTAGTAAATACAAAAAAACAAAAAAGGTAAAATAATTCCCTGCATCTGATCAGAGCATAATGGGATGAAATTAGTAATTAATGCCAGAAAAACTTTAGAAATTACAAAACTCTTGGAGATTGAAGAAGACACTTTTGAATTATGGGTGAACCATCAAAGAAGTCAGAGGAAATTTTAAAACTTTTTAGAATCAAGTGAAAAATGGAAATACAAAATATCAGAATCTCTGGGACACAGCAAATACTTTTGTAAGAGGAAAGTTCATAGCTATGAGTGTCTGTATAAAAATATCAAAGGGAACATAAATAAAGAACTTAGTGATGCAACGCAATGTCTTAGAAAAACAACAAACCATTCCAAAAACCAGTAGAAGAAAAGAAATAGTAAAGATCACAGCTTAAATTAATGATATTAAGAATTTTAAAATGGGGCCTTGTCCTCTGCCTTCTTCTCCTTGTGTGGATGTCCAGCTCCTGTCAGCCTCCAGCCAGCTGTCTTCTTGGGACCAAATACCATGCCTTCAATTAAGTTGCAGAGTTCTGATGGGGGGATATTCCAAGTTGATGTAGAAATTTCCAAACAATCTGCGACAATCAAGACCATGTTGGAAGATTTGGGAATGGATGATGAGGAATATGAACACTCAATTCCTCTACCAGATATTAATGCAGCAATATTTTTTTCAAAAGTCTTTCGGAGGCACACACACCACAAGCATGACCCTACTCCTCCTGATGATGATGAGAACAAAGAAAAATGAACAGATTATATCCCTGTTTGGGATCAAGAATTTCTGAAAGTTGACCAAGGAACCCCCCCCCCCTTTTTTTTTAAAGAGAGAGAAGGATAGTGAAAGCAAGAGAGAGTGAGAGAAAATCAATTTTATTTAGTTTTTCATGTGACCTTCACTGTTCCAACACCTCTTTGTGTACATGGCACTGGGATTCAAACTCATATCCTTGTGCATGCCAGGCAAGTGCTGTAACCACTAAGCCACTGCTCCAGCCCAAGGAATACTTTTTAAACTTATTCTGGCTACAAACTACTTAGACATCAAAGGTTTGCTTGATGTAACATGCAAGACTGTTGCCAATATGATCAAGGGGAAAACTCCTGAGGTGATTCATAAAAACTTCAATATAAAAAACAACTTTACTAAAGAGGAGGAAGCCCAGGTATGCAAAGAGAACCAGCGTGTGAAGAGAAATGAAATGTACCTGACCCTGTGACACTATAAGGATTGTTCCAAATACGAGTTTCACTGCTCTGTTTATAATTGTTAATATTATACAAACCATAGACAAATGTAGTAGCAAATCAATTGTATTAGCATACTATTGTGTTTATTACATGTGTAGTTTGAGTACAGACTCCAAACCCATGGCTGAATTTCTTCTAGTATGAGGATAAAGTTTCTTTTTTCTTTACTCTGAATAAAACTGATCTGTGGGTTCTCTGTAGAAAGTGACATTTTAGGCTTTCCCTCCTTTTGAAAAGTGATTTCTGCTTAGTTTATCGTCCAGTTAACTTTAGTGAACTTTTAAAAGTTGACATTTTAAATAAAACAACTTGCAAAAAGCTTTCTGAAATAGAATTAACAAAATATTATCTTTATTAATGAGTTGGAAACTGGAAAAAAGCTACTTGGGTAAATGTTCTGAGTCGGAGTTGTTAGGATGTCTTCCAGTCTCCTAGAGTCAATCAGCACCACTGGGATTGATTAGCCTGTATGCAGCAGGGCTCTCTTAGTTGGACCGAAGGACATTTCTTTTTTTTACTATCAGCTTTGAAAATGTTGCCTAGAGACTCAGTTACCACCCAGTTTGTGGATATTTTTGGGGGGACAGTGAGTGTAACTAGACCGTTTATTAGCTTTTCAATTAAAAACACTTAATTCATGTGGTATGTCATCTTTTTATACTTAGTGTTCCCATATGGGGAAATTATTTATACCACTTGCATGTAAAAAGTAACTTAATCTTAACATTGAAATATGAGTCAAAATCCAGAAAACATTCCTCATGAGTGCAAACTTTCAATAAAAAGTAAGTTATGTGAAAAAAGAATTAAAAAATGAAAAGAATCAATGAAAAAAAGAGTTGATTCTTTGAAAAGATGGTCAAGATAAACCCTTACCCAAACTAACCAAAAGAAAGAGAATGTTCAACTAAATAAAATTAGAGACAAAAAAAGAAAATATTATACCTGATACCACTGAAATCCAGAGGATCATTACAGACTATTTTGAAAACTTGTATTACAAAAAATTGGAGTATGTAGAAGAAACAGATGCATTTCTAGACACATACAATCTGGCAAAACTGAACCAAGATAATACAATAAACATAACCCAATAACAAGCAATGACATTGAGGCAGTAATAAAATATTTTCCACCAAAGAAAAGCCCAAGACCAAATGGATTCACTGCCAAGTTCCACAAAACCTTTAAGGAATAACTAATGCTAATACTCATCCAACTATTCTATGTAATAGAAATGAAAGGAACTCTTCCAAACTCATTGTATGAAGCCAGTATCACCATGATACCAAACCAGATAAGAATACTTCAAGAAAAGAAACCTACAGATCAGCCTGGTTCATATCAGAGATGCAAAATAAGATATTAGGAAGCCAAATGCAATAATAGAACATTAATTTATAAATATAAATATATATATATATATTATAACACATTAAGTTAATTTCATTTCAGGGATGAAAAGATGATTCAACATTTGCAAGTCAATAATGTAACATGTCACATAAATACTACCAAAGACAAAAATTACATGATCATCTCAATAGATGCAGATAAGACCTTCAGTAAAATTCAACACTGATTGATAATTTTTAAAAAATGAAGAAATTAGAAACAGAAGAAACTTATTTCAACCTAATAAAGACTAAGTATGAAAAAAAACAAAGCCAACATCATATTGAATGGGGAAAACTGAAATCATTTCATCTAGAATTAGGAACAAAATAAGAATCTCCATGGTCATCATTCCTATTAACTATAGTACTTCGAATTTTAGCCAGAGAAACTGGACAAGAAAAAGAAATAAAATTTATACATCTGAGAAAGAAAGAAATCAAATTATCCTTCTTTCCAAAGATATGATCCTATACTTAAAAGATCCGAAAAACACCACCAGAAGACTCCTGGAACTGATAAACAAATTTGGCAAAACAGCAGGATACAAAATCAACATCAAAAGTCAATAGCTTTTCTATGCACCAATAAAGAATTCCTGAAAAATAAATCAGAAATGGATAAAGAAACTGTGGTATATATACACAATGGAGTTTTATTCAGCCATAAAGAAAAATGAAATGGTGAAATTTGCAGGAAAATGGGTGGAACTTGAGAACATTAGGTTAACCAAAATAAGCCAAATGCAAAAGTCAAAGGTTGTATATCTTCTCTCATACATGGAAACTAGAGGGAAAAAATGGAAAAAAAGGTGTGCGGAGAGACATCTCTTGAAAAGCAAAGGGAGATGCATTAAATAGAGTAAAGGGAAGAGGGGGTGGAAGGAAGGAAGGGAGAGGGACATGCTAGGGAAGGATATTGGCCAAAATATATTACATGCATGCACGAATATTTAACAACAAATCCCACCATTATCTATAACTATAATGCACCAATAAAAATGTGGAGGAAAAACAAAATAAATTAAAATAGTATAAAGTTTGTCAGTTTCATTGTTTACTATAGCTGCTCAACATATCATCGCTGGCATTACCACTTCAGGCACCAGAGTTGCCAAACACACTGCACAGCAAAGATCACGTATGGGGGAAGGAATGAACTTTAAAAACTGTACCTATGAGGCTAGCATGGTGGCTCAGTGGTTATGGTGCTTGACTGGCATGCACAAGGATGCAGGTTCAAACTCCAGCACCACACACACAACAAAGTGTTGGAGCAACAAAAACCACATGAAAAACTAAATAAAATTGGTTCTCTTTCCCTTTCTCTTTCCCCACCTCTCTTTAAAAAAAAAAAAAAAAAGCTGTACCTATAGAAAACTCATATAGACCAAGCCTATTATCTCAACAACAAGTATAATTAGCAGATAGGCTAAAAAGTTCTTGAATAAAGAAACTGGCTGCAACCATGAATTCCCATTAACTACAGTGAAAATGGAGCAGTCTTAATAGTTAATCACAACACAACAGAAAAGGGACTTAATTCCATAAGTTCTTCTCACTTCATGAATCATTTCCTAGAAAAACTATCATTATGATACTGAGATGACAATTTTTAAGAATGAAGATATTTTAAACAGCTTCCAGTTTTCATTTCCATCCAACCTTCCTATTGGTTCACATTAATTACACAGAGCAGTGAGTTTCACAGTGGCATGTTCTTGAATATACCATAATGTGAGCACACTTTCCTTCCCCCATATCTCTCCTTGCCCTCCCCTGGTCCCCTTCCTCTATCCTATCATCTCCATTCTATTTTTAAAGAATCCCTCTTTTTCCCTCTTTACCTTTCTAGTTTCCACATTCGAGACAAAACACAACACTCTTCTTTCTGAGTCTGACATATTTCATTTAACTACTTTTAGGCGACCTCACAAGCAGGACCTTTTATCCCAGATTGAGACAAGTTCAGTAAATTGAGAAATTTGTCCAAGATTAACAATTAGTTAAAATCTGGTCTCAGGCATTTCTGATCCCAGACTCTGGCATTTCCTAGCCTAGCATTTCCTCCAGTGGTGTGTTCTATTACACACATTATCCAATTACACAGGCCTCAGAGAGGCTTGCTGTATACATTCTTTCTGAAGTCCTGTTGACTATATTCTCAATCTAAGTTTCTGCCCCCATAATGCTTCAGGTGTGAAGACAAGTTATTCCTCTATCTTTGCACCTTTTTCTTACCATCTTTAATTTTGTTGTTAAATATTTGGGTTCTGTTAGATTTCCTTCAATCACAACATTGCCATAAGGCATTAACTTAACTCAACACATTACTACTGTGGTATAGGACACTCAGGGGGTAAAAAAAAGTGGATTTTATTTTGTTCTGTTCTTCTTTGTTTTTTTGTTTTGCAAAAGATCCAGTTATCTGAAGGCAAGAAATTTGACATATGTCTAAATAAGAATAGATTTCTTAAGTTTGCAAATAAAATGATTACCATTTATCTCTTTAGTTGTACATGAAGGCAGTGGGAGAAATTCGTATAGATTCACATGCATGTTTAACAGTGGAGAAGAACATCACATTCCAAAACTTGAGTCTATGTAATTTCTTTCTCAAAAAATCAACTGTCCTATAAACATCTTGTAATTAATCCACACATCTCTGGATTTTTCCTGTTATTTTAATTGGAATTAGCAGTCCATGTTAATTTTATAGGGAAATCAAATAAATTGTATATCTAATGATAAAGAATCATTCCAGGTTTCCAGCTTGACTCTGCTACATGTCACTGTATAACTTTAGGCAGGATTATTAACCTCTTGTCTCACTTTTCTCCACCTGCAAAATGGGGCTAGAAAATAATAGCATATATTTCAAAGCTGAGTAGCAAAATCTGTGGTAAGTTAAAAAGTATTTAGAGGTGCTGGTGTGGTGGCTCAGTGCTATCGTACTTGCCTGGCATACATGAGGACCCATTTGAACTTCAGCACCACACACACAACTGTGTTGGAGGAACAAAAACCAGATGAAAAACTAAATAAAATTAATTCTCTCTCTCTCTCTCTCTCTCTCTCTCTCAAAAATATATTTGGAACATGAAGGGTGTACTATTCTATTAAAAAAAGTTTCCTGCCCATCCCATTTTATTCAGAATCATTTAGCTTAAGCAAAAGCAATTCACTTTTAATTACAATATGGACAGGAAATCTAATGTGGGAGAGAGAACTTATTGAGCTTGAAGCATGAAACCTGGTATACTGTGACACATAAATGAATTTGTACCAATGATTTAAAAAGTAATAATTACAGAACTAAACTATCCAGTGATATGAAGTTCAAGAACAAAGTTAATTTATCATGATAGATGTCAGAAAAAGAGTTACCTTTTGGGAGATATTCTTAGTGATTAGAAAGGACCAAGAAGGAACTTTTGGGTTAATAAAAATGCTCATGTTTAATAAAAAAAAATCTCATGTTGGTCTGGTTGGTGATTACAGTTAAGATTTAAGCATCGTGGTGCTGCATGTAAATTAAAATGCTAAAATGAAAAAAGGATAGACAATATTTTAAGGACTGATTATTCACTTTATCTGTTTCTGCTTTTCCAATATGATTGTCCTTAGCTATGCAAAACTAATGAGCCCTGAAAAATTACCACATTTAATTTTTCAGGTCTTTCTTTTCCCTCGTCTACATTTTAGTAGTTGAAAAACTGACCACATTAATTTGGTTACAATACAGTGATTGTGTTTTACTTGACTGTCTATAGTTAAGCATTGGTTAGTAAGAGACTGTGTTGGAATAAAGTTATCACATTGTTATGGCCTCTTTATGTTCTTTTAATTTTTCTCATTGTAATGATTTTTGTCCTCTGCCTCAGGCTTTCAATACTGCTCATTCCTTATATTGAAAATGAAATGTTGCATTTTAACCTCATAACATAATTTTTTGAGAATTTCTCTAAGTCACTAAGAAAAATAACCAGTCATGAAATACATTAACTGACCACCACACGGAATTGCTGTTGGAGGCATAGGATCGACTAGTTAAATTTTTTTGTGGGTGTCACTCAGCAATGATTAAGGCATGAAACCACATGGAGCCAAAGTAAATGCAGATGAAACACTGTGTAATAGTGTCTGAAGGGAATTCTGTATAACAACTCATCAATCTTGCTATTCTCTAGGGACACAGGGGATACAACTCCCTATTACCTGACATGAAATAAATATAAAAAAAATCTTATCATAATTTTTGGTTTTCAAATACACTAAGCAACAGAAAATTGAACTGAATTTCACTTCTTCTCAAAATTGGTTTTTGTCACAAGATGGCAACTTAAATTTAGAGTATTACAAGCCATTGCTGGGCCTGGCGAAGAATGTTCCAAACTTACCATATTTAATTTTTCAGGGCTTTATTCTCCTTCATCTCATATTCCCTGAAAAACAAATTAATATTTAGTCCAGAAATAAAAATTTGGCATTGCATACACTTTCTTAAATTAGTAAATAAATTTAATCATAGAAACTCTATTTCCGAGTTTTGTATATTTGGGTTGTAAATAATTTCTCCAAGAAACTAAACAGTAAGCTTGGTTTATAGAGCTAGAATAGAAAGTTTTGTTCAACATAAATTCCTCCACAAATTTCCTGCTTTAGGATATAAGATTGTATGACCCAGCATTTGTAATCTTTCTTGCTATTTCAGTAAAGCACTTGTTAGCCTACATGGTATTTATTAATGTGTTTGCACAATTAGATCTTTGTCTCTTGAACAAAAGGGATAACTTTTATATCTCCATATCCCTAAAATCCACTGACCCAGTACATGCAGGATTCCCAACACATCTGTAGGAATAAGCAAATTAATTATTATTCTGCTATTTTTTTCTATTTCAATATCGGATTCTCTCCAAATATATTATAAATTCAGTTCCCATATTTTTCACAATGCTTCTGACGCCAGCTTGCTTTTTTTTGAGAAATTTATGTGTTGAACAATCATACAAATTTTTAACAAAATAATATATAATGTATATAGATTCTGAAGATTAGATTTACCCCCAAGAGTGCTCCCCCAGTTACCCACCCTTATCCTTCCCTTCCCCTTCCCACAACATCTCTAAAAAATAAAAGTATTAGGTTGTATAACATTACACGATATCTGGATTTAACACCTGATAATAGACCACCTCTCCCAATGGCCAGGGTCCAGTTCCAGCCTCCACAGATGAGTGAAGACATT
>PVKS010029142.1:0-25650 GCA_004027875.1 Aplodontia rufa
ATATCAAATAGTTAAAGATATGGGGGTTTGTCTCAGGATCTTCTATTCGGTTCCACTGGTCTTCGGTTCTGTTTTGATACCAATACCATGCTGTTTTTGCTACTACAGCTCTGTAATATAATTTCAGGTCAGGGATTGAGATGCCCCCTATTTCTTCTTTTCTATAGAGTAGTGTTTTGGCTAGTCTGGGTCTCCTGTTCCATATGAACTTGAGAATTGCTTTATCTATATCTCTGAAAAGTGCCATAGGTATCCTGATGGGGATTGCGTTGAATCTGTAAAGGGCTTTGGGTAGAATGGCCATCTTTATTATGTTGATTCTACCTAACCACAAGCATGGAATGTTAGAAAAACAGTTTAAAAAATTAGTTTTGCCTTCCTGCTGCAAATGTAATGCATTTCAAACATTGCATTGTTTGCTTAAAAATCTGTGTATAAAACAACTGTCATCATTATATTAGCCAATTTTGGCAAATTTCGATTGTAATTATTCAGTGTCCTAATTTACATTTGTATAGCATTATAAATGTATATCTTTTTTTCATTAAATTTCTTTTTTTTAAGGTTTGAAATTTATTTATTTATTTTTTTATTAGAAGAATATAGAAATACAGTTGAGGGGGAAACATTATCAAAACATTAGCAATCAATGGATATAAACTTTGTTATCGAGGGGAAAAGCCAGATCATGGATAACCACCTTGGAATTTACCTATTGCAGTTTCCCCCAGAATAACTCATGCGTTAAATGGGTAGTTCGTGGAGGAATGACATCGGCTTCTAAATGTATATCTGGTAAATGGCAAAACATCCAAAAGTTAACAGTTCATCTTCAAATTTAACATTAAAAAATTAAATTACTGGGGCTGGAGCCATGGCTCAGCGATTGCAGTGCTTGCCTGGCATACATGAGGACGTGGGTTACAACCCCAGTAACCAAATACATTACGAGGTGTCGGAGCAGTGGGAGTCACATGAAAAACTAAATAAAATTGATTCAGTCAGTCAGTCTGTCTGTCTCTCACTGTCTTTCTCTTAAAAAAAATTAAATTACTGAGGTGTTAGTTAAGATTTCAGCATTAGCTTTAGTTTCAGTTATTTTGATTTACTTGGCCATGTTTTCTATTGTACTTAAAACAGAAGAAAATATTACAGATAGACTTTACTTTGAAGATCATACAAAGTAAGAAAAATATGATAATTTTTAAATAGTCTTGTTACACAAGTTGGTACATTGCTATATCCAAGAAACAAAATTTATCACTTTTAGTTTTTTGAGTCAATATATTCAGTTAAAGGGATGAGTCTATTATTATTTTTGATAATTCTTATGCTTAAAATAAAGATTTTAACACAGAATTAGGTGGACATTAAAAAAGATAATTATTTTGTTTCATTTTCATATTTCTTTGCTTTTTAAGTGGGTACCAGTGCATAAAGTGTGCTCTGATCATTTTACTGCATTACTATTTTACTATTTTGTTTTGCTCAATTTTGAGATGTTCTCGAACTTGCAAAAAAGCAAATACACTTATTTATTTGAAAATTGAAAATATTAAAATTAACTTGAATTTCAGATTTTTTTGACAATTTTCATAAAAATCTTTAAAAATCACAGTCATCTTAACATGTTAAATATTATAAGCAATAAACACCCTGAATTTATGTTTATTGATGCAACAAATCCTATCTCAAAAATCAGAAGACAAATTGATAATGTATTTCAGCCTTTATGATGGTTATATGCTGACTTACGATGCATTTATTAATTTATTTCTTTGTTTGTCTATTTGATGAACTTAATGAGCATATACACCGTGCCAGGTAACAAGGATATAGACATGAAAAACAAATGTTTACTTAGCTTTGGCTAAACTCATAACTAGGGAATGGGAGAGGAAAGTCTTTAAGGGAGGGAAAGTAGAAGTAAATGGTAATTAGGAGAATGAACATAGGTAAAAGGCATCAAATATTTTCATATTCTATAATACATGAATATTTCCATGGAACAATGAACAAAGGATTATGGGAACACATAAGAGGGAGTATTAATTTTGAAGAAGTGAAGAGTTCTCCAATGTTATCTTTATGCATACAATTTGAATCTTTTATTTTTTAGTCCATTGCCTTAAGGTCAAGACAATATAGCTCTTACTTTCTTTCACCTTTTTAAAATTATTGAAGTAAAATTTGCATAAGTATCCATTTTAAAGTGAACTGTTCAGTGGTGTTTAGTACATTCATAATATGGTGCACCCACCATACCTATCTTGTTCTCAAACTTTTGCATTACCTGAAAAGGAAACTGAATACCTATTAAATAATTGTTTCTCATTTTTTCCTCCTCCCTGGTGTCTAGTAACCACCAATCTGCTTTCTGTATCTATGGATTTACCTATTGTTGGTGATTCATATAAATGAAATCATATAATATGTAACCTTTAATGTCTAGCCCTTTTTTCACTTAGCTTAATGTTTTCTTGGTTCATCTATTTTGGAGCATGTGTCAGTACTTTCTTTTCTTATTAATGAATATTAGTCCATTGTAAATGTGTACCAAAATTTGTTTATTCATCTGTTCATGGAATTATTCTGTTTACTAGAGATACCTCTAGATTGAACAAACTTCAGTAGTACATAGTGCTTATTCTCCAGAATGTGTTATCACAAGGAGAAGATCCTAACTCCTTCAGAGCATATTAAAATTAAATATATTTTAAAGACTGGTAATAATGTTCATTGTATCCTTGCTGGACTGACTTTGAAGATGAGCCCAAAGAGGTGTTGCTCATATTTCAGAAGGCTTTTAGTGTAACACCTCAAGTAGCTATTAATCTGAAGAGCTATAGTGATGCACAAACTCTAGTTTCAAGACCTTTTTGTATGTTTAAAAATATTTAGGACCCACTAAGTTTTTTTAAATGTGGGATATTTCAATTAATATTTACTGTACTGGAATTTTTTTGTATTGATTATTTGGTTTACTCTAAAAACTTTTTTTGTCTATCAAGAAGAAAGTGTATACTGCATTACCATAGTTACTTGTTTAATGTGTTCTTCTAAACAAAAAGATAAGGATTCATGAGGGATAATGGTCTGAAGCCTTTTTGGGGGGTAATTTTTTCTTTTCTTCTTTTGTCCTTTTTTTTTTGCTGTGTTTTTGTTTTGGTGTCAGGATAATAGTAGCTTCACAAAATGAGTTGGTTTGTGTTTCCTCCTCTTCTGTTGTCTGAAAGACAGTATGTTATAATTGGCATTATTTCTTCTTTAAGCATTTGATAGATAATTGGACCTGGAGATTTCTTTTTTTAGGGGGGGGTAGTGTTTTAATTTATAAATTCAATTTTTAAAAATAAATATAGGGCTATTCAAACCATCTATTTCATGTTAGGTGAGTTGTAAGAGTTTGTGCTTTTGAAGAAGTGGTCCATTTCATCAGATTGCCAAATTTATGTGTGTAGAATTAATACTAGCATTCACTTATGTCTGTGTGGTCTGTAATTATATCTGGTTTCATTCCTAACATTGGTAGTTTGTTTTCTCTTCCTTTGGCAATCTTGATAGAGGCTTGTCAATTTTAATGACAATTTCAAAGAACCACTTCTTTGTTTCAATGTTTCTTTTTTCCTCTTTTCAATTTTATTGATTTCTATACGTATCTTTATCATTTCTTTCCTTCTGCTTGCTTTGAAATTTTTTTCCTGTATTTTCAAAGTGAGAGTTATTGATTCGAAACTCTCCTTCATTTCTTCTTGTATACATTTAGTGCTATAAACGTCTCTCTTAGCATTGCTTTAGACATGGAACACAAATCTTGATGTTATATTTTATTTTCATTTAGTTAAATGTCTTTTTTGTTGAGATTTCATCTTTTTCCCATGGATTATTTAGAAGTCTATTGATTATGTTTGAAGTATTTGGAGATTTTACTATTTCTGTTACTGATTTCTTGTTTGATTTCATTGTGGTCAGAGAACATGCTCTGTATTTCAGTTCTTTAAAACTCTTTGATGTTTGTTTTATGGCGTATTTTGTGGTCCATCTTGGTACATGTTCTGGGGGAACCTGAAAAGAATATGAATTGTGTTGAATGGAGTGTTCTATAAGTGTTGAATAGATTCTGTTGATCACATTGCTGAGTTCCATATCTTTTCTGTTTCTTCTTCTTCTTCTTCTTCTTCTTCTTTTTTTTTTTTTTTTTGGTCCAGTTCTATTAGTTGCTGACAACTAGGGTGGTCATCTTACACTAGATTGAGTAAAGTTTGAAAACATTTCCTTTCTTTTTACCCTTTATTTTACCTGTTTATAATGTAATTGTCTTAAGTATTGCCTCTAAATATATTTTGAGACCATGTCAGGTAGTGCACATTGAACAATTCAGAAAACTCAAGAAGGGAAGGAGAACATATTAAGTTTATCCATGGTTTGCTTTCCTTATTCTTTCTTCCTAGCTTTCTTTATTCTCTCTTTCTAACATTCCTTCCTTCTTATCCTTCCTTCTTTCCTTCCTTCCTTTCAGTGTTGGGGATTGAACTAAGGTCCTTGTGTATGCTAGTCAAGTGCCCTATCATCTTCAGCTCCTCTTTCATTCTTTCCTTTTCTTTTTTTAATTTTAATTTTAACTTTTTTTTTAGAGAGAGAGAGGGAAAGAGAGAGAGAGAAAGAATCAATTTTATTTAGTTTTTCATGTGGCTTTCATTGCTCTGACACTTTGTTGTAGCCATGGTGCTGGGGTTTGAACTCTCACCCTCGCGCTTGCCAGACAAGCGCTGTAACTGCTGAGCCACCGCTCCAGCACCTCCCCTTTCTGATGTTCAGTATTCCTTCTTTTATTGTATCCTTTCTGTTTAGAGATCTTACTTTGGCTATTCTTTTGTGGTGAGTTTGCTGTTGATAAATTCAGTTTTTTGTCCTCTGAGAATGTTTACATTTTGCCTACATTCTTGAAGGACATTTTTACTGGTGTGGGATTTGGGTTTCTTTTAGCACTTGAGAAATATGCCATTGCCTTCTGTCTTCTATGATTTCTGATGAGAAATCAGATGTCATTTGAATTTAATTTCCGCATTATAAGTAAGATACCATTTTTCTCTAAATGGGTTCAAGATATTTTTCCTTGTTTTTAGTTTTTGAAAGTTTAATTATGATGTGTCCTGGAGTGTTTTCTTTGAGTGTATACTGTTTGGGATTTGCTCAGCTTCTTGAATTTGTAGGTTTTCTTATATTTCTGGCCAGAATTTGGATGTTTTCAGACATTATTCTTTGAGTACTTTTTTAGCTCTATCCTCTTTCTTCTGTCCTCTGTGATTCTGATGATATGCATGTAAGATCTTTTACTATAGTTCCAAAGATTCTTGATGCTCTATTTATATTTTGGAAGTCTAGCTTCCCTATGTTGTTTAGACTGGATAATTTATATTGCTTTATCTTCAGGTTCACCAAATTCTGTCCCTTCCATTCTATAATTAAGCCCCTCTGTTGAGCTTTTATTTCAATTATAGTAGTTTTTAGTTCTAAAATTTCCACTTAGGTCTTTATATCTTCTCTTTATTTGCTGAGGCTTTCTTTTTTTTCCCATATATGTTCATACTTGTTTATTTTTATCATGACTGTTTTTAAATATTTGTCAGATGATTGGACATGTTGGTGTTGGTATCTATTGTCTTTTTCATTTAATTTGAGATCTTTCTGCTTCTTTTTATGACAGCGATTTTTGATTGAAACCCATACATTTTTGTATTATATTACGGCAATCTATTCTCATGTAAGCCTTCTGCCTTAGCTGGTTTCCTAGGACACTGCTGCAGCAGGGGAAAGGAAGCTGCTGCCTTGTTATGGGCCATGTGAATTTAGTAAACCAGTTCTCTCACCTGGGGATGGACTCCTTATTTCTGGATGGAAAGTTCCAACCTCTCCAAGTGGCCTTCACTGACATTTCAGTGGAGATGCCCAGTTACTTATGGACAAAATTTTAAGTTTTGACTCTGCCTTTAGGTATCCTTTGATACCACTTCAAGGAAAAGCAGGAGGGGTATGTAGGCCTGGGACAGGGCACCCAGTGGGACTGTTATTGATTGGCAGGGGTAAAAGTCACAGATCCTTATCTTACCTTCTTTGACACTTCTCTGGGGTTGGATATTGGGTGCTTCATTATAGCCATGAGAAAGTAGAATTCTATTTTAGATTTACCACTTGGCCTTTGTTTGAGTGGGGCAGAGTGGAGCTACTTTTTTTTTTTTCTTGCAGTGTTTATCTGGAGTCAGAGTGGTTATTGTCTGATGGTTTTCTGTCTTAATAAATGCTGGGTCTTTTGTGGTCCTTTGGCTGGAGAGAGCAGATTCTTCTTGGAACTTTTTTTTATGTGTCCATTGTATTTATAGGCCCTTATCTTTAGTTCCAAGTCTGGGAAACATGAAGCAAAGCAAAGCAGAATGAAACACAAAAAGAAAAGAAAAAAGAAAGAAAATTAAAAAGAGCACTCAGGGAATTCGGCTCAGTGTTACTTCTCAGGTCATGCCTTCTCTAGTTAATCTGCCTTCCCCCATGTTTTAGAGCATCTTACGTTTGTTTTATATATAAAATTCAAGACTTTTAGTTGAACTTAGAGGGAGAAAAGGGAAAATATTTCTATTCCATCACCCCAGAATGGAAGTCTTCATATTAGATATTTTAAAACAGCCCAACACATTAGTGTTCAGAGAAATGATATAATTTTGCAGCCTCTAGAAAATGTCCACTGTACATGTGCAAGAGAATGAAAGTGAAAAAGGCAAATATATTATTCTTATTATCAAAAAATTTTTATCTTCAAGATTTGTGGAATGGTCTTGGGTGATTCCAAGAGGTTCCATGACCATGTTTTGAGAATTACCACTCTAGTCCATCCAGGTACCTGAAAATGCTACTGCTGACAATATTAGTTTTAAAACAATTTTGGTTAAATACCTATTGTTCTAGTCATGTACTGATCTAAGTGCTGAGGATATAGCAGTATGTGAGACAGACAGAGCCCCTGCCCTCATGAGCTTTGAGTTCTTTGGGTCAGTTGAGCAGGCAGTGGAATGAAGTCATGAGTTTTCTATTTCCCTAAGCTAAGTCCTTATATCCATATCTCAGGATTTGTCAGGGCATGTGTGTGTCTGTTTGTTTACAGCAGGTGAGGCAGTGCAGCTGCAGTTGTTGACAGGAGGAGTTCAGGTTACTGTGTAGACTGTGGTGTCAAAGACATTGGAATGATGAAGTGTGTACAGGAATACATAGTTGCAGTGCAGGCAGCATGATTTTGTAAATCAGTTCTGTTCCCTCTTTTCATCTCTTTTCTTACTCCATTCTTTTTTTTAAAGGGGGTGGGAGGGAGAGAATTTTGTTTATTTTTCTCTTTGGGTCTTAGTTTTTCTAACACTTAGTTGTGTTTATGGTGCTGAGGGTCAAACCTGGGTCTTTATGCATGCCAGGCAAGCGCTCTACTGCTGAGCCACCACTCCAGTCCTATCCTCTCTCTTATTCCTTTCTTCTTCCTGCCTGCTTTCTTTGCTTCCTTCCAGTTTGAATTATATGAAGCTAGACTGTTACCTCAGATCATCTGTATAATTCTTACCTTCCAATGTATATATACTATATGCAAATACATATGTAATGCAAACATATCATATATATACATATATACACATATGTACACACTCATATATACTTATGTAATACAAAGCATCTACTATGTTTCAGGCACATTGCTAGACACTAGCAATAACACTAGCAATTACATGTTAAGTCCTCTAGTTTAAGAGTAAGAGTTGGGATATTTCAATGTCCTGGCTTAAAGAGATCTGTAAGACATTCTTAAAAGAGTTTGTAGGTCTCTATATAGTCTAGTTTCCAATTTTTAACTATTTTGAGCCATTTCTGTTAAGGGCAGTTTGATATTAGGCATCAAAATATACTAACTATGGTATAGTCTAAAACATTTTTCTTGGCAAAAAAATTAAAAAGGCAAAACAAAATAAACCCAAAATTCAAACCTCTACTTTAATTAAAATGGGCTTTATAGATATGCATTTGAATGGTACACTAATGGCCTAGGGAAAGAAAAGTTTCAAAAGTAAGTATTGCCAGCATTCCTTGGACTCTAAGTAATAGCCACTAATATTGTATGAATTATGGTCTTGAAAAGACTAGCAAAATACAATAAGCAAGGCATGAAAGCCAGTAGCAGGTAACAGAGAGGTAGGGATAAAATGATTTATTTGTTTTAAAGGTAGAAAGCTACATTTTTCTATTTTGATTTAGCTATTTTTAAAACACTTGCTACAAACACAAATTCTAACTGAATAGTGGAAATCATTGTATGGTTGTAAATGGTGTATTTACTGTTCTTTTCAGTCTATAACATGCCTTCATTTTTTGGCACCAAAGAGCAGTGAATGAGACATTTTATTAAATTTGAGGCTTGTGGTTCTAATCAGAGGTCATTGGCTGCCTTTCACTTTTCAGTTTTAGATTTGTCCATATTTGATCAGGGGATAGCAATGAAATTATTAAGACAAAGATTGTACTAGCCTGTATCTATCTGTTGAAATTTGAAGTCTGTGGGACAGTGATGCTGACAGCATGTGAACATTTCAGGAAAGTGTATGCTGTGTAATAATGTCTTAAACTTGCAAGTATTGTCGTCTTTTTGTGTTGATTGAAAGAGTTTTAGATACTATATAGGTACTTGTGAAAAGGTGTTTATTGATTAAAGAAGATTTTCCCCCTAGAAAATACACATCGAAACAGTCTTCCTATTACTTTTCTGCTCAGTCTCCACTTTATACAGAAAGTTCATTAACATGTAGATATGCAGTGATTGAAGTCAGACTGCTTTTTACAGTGGAGTTGTCTTGATATAATGAGCTCCTCTTTAATGTTCAAAAATTGTTGTTGCTTTCTAAAAGGAGTTGTTTGTGAATTTCATTAAATTTAATCTCCTCTTCAAACAATTTCAGCATTGTTCAGTTTACTACAATTAAAATGCTTTCTGATGCTAAAAAATCACTTTTTTACAGATGTATCACAAATATAAGCACTGCAAGAGGGGCTTTGTTTTTTACTTTGAAAGAAAAAGCTGTTATTTAGCTGAGAATTCTCATTTTAAAAAAAAATTGGTGCTCCATATGGAAAATCAGCAGAGGATTTGCTTACTGTATTGCTAAACAGGCTAGTTTGCTTATAAGGATTAGGTTTCACAACTAGTTCATTTAATCCCTGAATTAAAGCACTGGTCTAATCATAGTTGAAAAATAAGGGCCTTATCCTTTCCTTCTCAGTTTACTCTGGTGCAACACCTTCATCTTTAGAATATTGGAAGTTTTGAGAAAGAACCGTTATATAGTTAATTTTGGTTTCTGCTTTGGGCAGAAATTCTCAAGGAACCTGAAAAGTTTTCAGTTGCAGAGCACTGATTGTAAATAGCTTCATTTTTTCTAAGTTATTCTTTCTACTACGGCTTGGATAGTAGGACTTGAATGGTATGCGAGCCAATTCCTGGCATCTCTCGTAGAAAGAGCACAGAAAGAGATAGCATGTCTTTCTGGAGAATATTTAGCAGATGAAAGATTTTAAAGTTTCCAGGTGGTAGCAATGAAGTTTTCCAAGTAAATCCCAAAGTGGTTGGCTTATGAAGACAGGGGGTTGCAGGATCGAGAATAAATTATTTGACACATTAAAATTTTTGCCAGAAAGCATTTTATAGAACTATCCAAGTTTTAATTTTTTTATTTTTATGACCACTGCTTGGGAAATTATTCTTCCAAAATGTATCTTCCTGCTTTTCTTCCAGAGGCTGTTTATATGATATCAAAACACCGAGTTAAGTGAGGAGTATACTCAGAGTTTCTTGATAATTAAAAAATTTGGGTAAAAAAATTTTAGATGTTGGCTAATTTTTGAAATTGTATTCAGTTTTTTGAAGGACAGAGCCAGCATTTGAAATTTAACAGGGGTCTTTAGTTAACTGAGTTAATTATGTCACCAAATTTACCTTAATAAGTCTTTATGATTTAGTTCTAGAAGGGCTTATCAGATATCCTTATCACCCAAAATATAAGATGGTACTTTGATCTGAAAAAGGAACAATTCTTTTGCTACATAAAGCAGCAAATACTTCCATGACCTTGTAATAGGTAATGATGATGATAATAATATTACTAATAATTCTATTATAATTAATGAAATAATGATAATGTTAACATTAGAATTACAACTCTAAAGGTAAAATTTTTAGATGAGAAGTAAGGATATTTAAAATGGCTATCTAAAAGAATTATATGTAAGTGAATGGTAACTACAGAATGGTAAGTGAAAGAGTCATGGAATTTTATGTTTAGATTAACTCTTATGTAGAGATTGCCAGATATATCTTTAAGTCATAAGAAGCTTCACACAACAAGGGAAAGAAAAGGAAGTAAGCTGGGACAAGAATATTCCAGGGATATTCTGGGATGGTGTCAAGAAGAAATGGTATGGTTAAGAAGAAATCTGAATATGGGAGTGGGTTTATTGGATACATTGAATGAATAGTAAATTTTTCAGAGCAGAATTTAGGGTGTGAAGTGGGGAGAAAAAGAAACAGATAAATTGGAGAAGAGTCAGAGCTTAAGAAATTTGGCATATGCAATACATATGCCATATGGAAAAACTCCTAGCCTTACTTTGTCTATCTTCATGCTTCACATGGACGTAAGTACATAAATTTAATTAGGACACTTTGACATCTTCAATGATAACGTTTTCCAGTGTTTAAGGGAAGTTGGGATGGAGAGATAAAATTTTATGAAAAATGATAGTTATATTTACTAGTGTAATCAGGTTATTTAATGAGGCTAAAGAGAAACATCGCATTTTGAGAATATCATCAGAAGTTTTAGGATTCTGAAGCTTGGAAAACATTTAACTGACATTGAACAAGAAAAATTATATGTTTTTAATCTGTCGAGTTATATGTCAAGTTACAGTATGCAATAATAATGAAAAGTTAATCTGTCGAGTTATATGTCAAGTTACAGTATGCAAGAATAATGAAAAGTCAGAGAGTAAAGTCAGAAATTCCTGGTATAAAGTTACATTACTTGATCTCAACAGTGCTTTCAGATGAGGCCTGTGAATTATTATCAGTTTACAGAATAAAATTTGTATGCATTCTATACTTTATGAATAGACTTTCTATGCTTTTCATTAAAAGCAGAGTTGAAGAACAATAATGTTTAAATATTAGCAGCAATTTGAATAAAAGGGGTTTATGATCAGGATAAAATTTTATTTGCTGAAAGCAAGACTATATTCCATGTCTTGAATTCTGGGTACTTCATGAATCTGAAGCTTTAAATATTTTAATCAACATAGAAAATGTCACAGATATTTTTTCGAGGTGAAAAACATGTTTCTATGCTCACTTCTGTGTGTAATTTAGTGATTATATTTGAATGAATACCTGCAAAAAGGATGCTTTAGTTGCCCTTTAATTGTATTTGAATACTTGGGTCAAAGGATATAGTAGAGTACTTTTAGTGGGAGAAAAGTGTGAAAAATGTGATGTTTTCTGAGAAGTGAGTTAGAATACCAGTAGAGGGAAAAGAAAGAAGGGGTGGTGGTTGGGGGGGTCCTGGGGATTAAATTATAATAAGCTATATTGCATGCGTTTACAAAAATGTAGATGTTGAATCCTATTGTCAAATTTATCTAAAAAGAACAAGGGGTGACAAGAAGGGAGGAGAAGTGAAAATGTTGGAACTGAGTTAAAACAAGGAATGCTCTGAGTATTTATAAGTTATTGTATATACTATTGTCATGTGTATAAATAATGTTCTTCATAGGCATAAGAATTATGTCATTATACTTGTGTATATTAGGAAAAATACATGACCCAGAAAGAGAGGCAGGGGAGCAGACAGAGGATGGGAAGTGGAAGAGGAGGGGGTACTGGGGAGGAATTTACCAAATTATATTGCTGTATGTGTGCATCTATGAATATGTGACAATAAATCCCATCATTATGTACAGCTATAATGCACCAATTAAAAAAAAAGAACATCTAACCATTTACTATGGCTTTCAACCACATTTCTATTTATTTCAACCAGATTTAATTGATGGTCAGAGGGTGTTGTTGATTTGGGAATGTGTAATATCAGTGATTTTGTTTTTTTCCTATTTGTAATTTTAGGCTATACCTGTAATGAATTTTTGATAATTATGACTGAATAATATCCTCAGTCATTCTGGCTATTTGACCTTATTACAAGTGATCTTTTTCTAGTGATGATTATATATTCATTTAAGGACCTTTGTTAGATGCTTGAGGTAGAAGATCAATACAATATAATTGAGCTACAGTATTCTTTTTTTATTTTTAAAGAGAGAAGGACAGTGAGAGAGCAGTGAGAAAGAGACAGAGAGAATCAATTTTTATTTAGTTTTTCATGTTTCCTTTGTTGCTCCGAGACTGTTGTGTACATAGTGCTGGGATTTGAACTCGCATACTCACGCATGCTGGGCAAGCGCTGAAACCACTGAGCCACCATTCCAGCCCCTACAGTATTCTTTTAAGTCCTCATTTTGAATCAAATATAATAAACTTTTATTGTTTTTTCTTTTACATAAAAATACAAATATAAAAACTCAGAAGTGTTCTGTCAGTTTTCTAATCAAGATATCCTGACCAGAATCTTGAGACGTATTTATATTTAAAAACCTCATCTGGATATAGAATTATCAAAACATATTATTAGACTACTAGAAAATATCAACTTGTTCATAATTTTACCTAACTATCCAAAGGCTCATAGTGGAGAGCATTTCTGCTTATTAATATTTTCATCATATCTCTACTTTCTAAAGTGATTTAATTTTCTGATAGATAAAATTCTTTGGTAAAAATTTTCATGTGTTAAGACTTTATATATAATAATAATGATAATAACATATGTTATTTAAGAAACACTTAAATGCTTAAATTACCCATCATACCTGAGCAAAAATAATTTAAAAAAGAAATAATTACAGTTATCTTGGTACATGATCAGCTAATTAGTGGCAATTTAGATTCAATAAGTGTACACACTGAAAGATTTAATACGTTTTCAAAGCTTTGTCAAGTATTTAATGTATAAATTTTAAAATTCTTTTCCTTTTCAGATTGTTGAATTTTTTAATGTTATTGAGACCATAGATTCTATTTGTTTATTTGTTTTCTTGGCTATTTATTTTTAGTTGTGATTTTTGCAAATTGTTCTACTGGTTAGTGTATGATTGAAATTGAGACATTTTCTGTTTTTAGATACTTCCATGTGAAACAGAGAAGTAATCCTCTACATCTTTCAAGTAGTCAATGACCTTATCTTCTGCCAAAATCAAATGACATTCAATACTGATACTATGGAGAGAGGATTTAAAATAGACACCTAATTATAATTACTTTCCCCCACATCATTATATCACTAAGTGAGAACAACTGATTTTTAAGAGATACAACTGCTGGATTTTGGCAGGTTTTTTCTTTGCTCATCTCTCTCTCCTCCTCCTTGTTTTCATCATATGTAGAATTTATTGGAATAGTTTAGACTGATGTCTTTCTTCAAAGATTTAGTTTTAATTCTAATGGTTTATAGGAAATAGCAGAAGCACAAAAGGAAGTGAATGTTTATGATTGCTTCATATTTTCAGAAATCCCTTAACATTTATGATATAGTTCAATTGTCAGAGAATAAGGATAGTTTTAGATTATTTTGGGGGAATCATAAATACTTCAACCAAGCACTAGTTTCCCCAGTTACTACTTTTAAATAAAACCGAATGTGAACAACATGAAGGCAGTATTATGCCTTCTTAAGTGTTCTGACTCAATATGTGGTACCACACCTGGCACATGGTAGATATACAATTGTTGTCGAAAGAGCAAAGGAAAATAGGTGGCGGGAGGTGGGGAAGGAAAAAAAAATCCCAAGTTGATTGGATGAAGTAATAAATTCTATGGTATTCCGTTGTGATTTTTTTTTTTTTTTTACGAATTGTTCCCCCCAGACTGAAAACTAGCAGGAGTATATAATCTTTACCCTGAGCATAACTATGGCAAAACTTTGAGAAAACTGTTACTAAAGGGTTTTAAGCACTTTTATTTGCTTTTTGTTCACAGTGGCTTTTCTCTTTTACCTCCTACTCATGTTTTGTTGGTTAGTATTGGGATACAAGAAGACTAAAGTTGCATATAATATTTTTAAGAGTTAAAGACATTCATTAGTCAGTTTATTGGTAAGAAAGTGATTATATTATTCATATAAAATGAGATAAGGTTATTGATAAAATGGTGTTAAAATTTAGGACTGGTTAAGGACCTGAATGATGAAGTTTGCAAGTCAGCAATGAAACTTAATTATCCTGTTGTTATAAATTTTTAAAAATTTACTGCTATTTTTATCCTGGTTCTATTTGAAGTTAGGTGTATTGGTTGGTCAGATTTTTGTTGTTGTGACCAAAGACTTGACATAATCAATTTACAGGAGGAATGGGTTCATTTTGCTCATGGGTTTAGAGGACTTAATCCTTGGTCAAAAGGCCCTGTTGCTTTGGGCCTGGCTGAGCATCATGGTAGGGAATGCAGGGAAGAACACAACTTCATGGTGGCTGAGAAGCCAAGAGTGAGAGAGGAAGCAGCCAGGGTCTCAGTATCTCTTCCAAGGGCACTGCCCCCAGTGATTTAACTTTCTTCCACAAGGTACTACCTCTCAAAGGATCTACCACCTTCCAATAGTACCATAAGTTGGTCCATAAGTCTTCAATACATGGCTTTTGAAGGACATTTAAGATCCATACCACAATACATGCTAATCTATATTAAAAAGTCCTAGGATCCAGGCCTCCTTAAGGATATGTTCACAACTGGTAGAGATGGGTCCTAGACTATAGTTACTTACAAACTTCAGTTTTGAAGTGTTATTGTTTCAAGTGTCCTTTCAGTTAGATTAGTTATTAGAAGGAAAGTTACAGAGAAAAAAATTTCTTTTTTTTTATTAGAAGTACATAGAGGTACAATTGAGGGAGAAACATTATCAAACCAACAGTAATCAATGTTTATATACTTTGTTATCCAGGGGTAATGCCAAAACATGGATGACCACCTTGGGTTTCACCTGTTGTAGTTTCCCCCAGAAGAACTCATGTGTTAAATATGTATCTTGTGGAGGAATGACAACAGCTTCTGGGATGGTTCCCCCATATTCCCACTCTTCAGTCTCCTATGAGTTCTTTATACACCCTCCCCCTTCCCCTCCCCCTCCCTACACCTCCAAGTATCCTAGGGAGCCATCCCCCTATTACTCTGAGAGTCATACAATTTGAAGTATTGTTAGGTTAGCCGTCTACCCTACTGCTTCCCCATATATTCTAGCATCCACAGATGAGAGAAACCATTTGGTCCTTTAGTCTCTGAGATTGGGATACTTCACTGAGCATAATTCTTTCAGTCTCCATCCATTTGATATCAAAAGCCATAATATCGTCTTCTCTAATGGCCAAGTAGTATTCCATTGTATATATGTACCAAAGTTTTTGTATCCACTCATCGAGTGAGGGGGATCTGTGTTGGTTCCATAGTCTAGCTATAGTAAATTGAGCTGCTATTAACATTGAGGAAGCCACATCACTATAATATGCTGATTCTAACTCTTTTGGGAAAATACCCAGGAGTGGGATAGCTGGGTTGTAAGGTGATTCCATCCTTAAGTTTTTGAGGATTCTCTGCACTGCTTTCCATAGTGGCTGAACCAGTTTGCAGTCCCACCAGCAGTGTAACAGTGTTCCTCTTTTCCCACAACCCCTCCAGCATCTGTCGTTGTTTGTATTCTTCATTTTTGCCACTCTAACAGGAGTGAGGTGGTATCTCATGGAAGTTTTGATTTGCATTTCCCTTATTGCTAATGATGTAGAGCATTTTCTCATATATTAATGGGCTTTCTGGACTTCCACTGGAGAGAAGTTCCTTTAGCCCATTTATTGATTGGATTATTTGTGAGTGTGGACTTTAGTTTCTTTAGTTCCTTTATATACTGGATATTAGCCCTCTGTCTGAGGTGTAGCAGGCAAAAGTTTTCTCCCATTCTGTAGGTTCTCTCTTGATGCTCTTGACTTGATATTTAGCTGTGCAAAAGCTTTTTAGTTTAATTGCATCCCATTCATTTATTCTTGATTTAATAGCTTGAGCCAAAGGAGTTTTGTTAAGGAAGAAGCTGCCAACTCCTATATACTGTAGTGTTGACCCTACTTCTTTTTCTAGTAAGTTTAAAGTTGTTGGCTTAATATCCAGATCTTTGATCCATTTTGATTTAATTTTTGTGCAGGGTGAAAGATAAGGATCCAGCTTCAATTGTCTACATATGGCTGTCCAGTTTGTCCAACACCATTCGTTGAACAGGCTATCTTTCTTCCATACTATGCTTTTGCCCCCTTTATCAAATATCAAATAGTTAAGGATATGGAGGTTTGTCTCAGGATCTTCTATTTTGTTTCACTGATCTTCGGTTCTGTTTTGATACCAATACCATGCTGTTTTTGCTACCACAGCTCTGTAGTATAATTTCAGGTCAGGGATTGAGATACCCCATATTTCTTCCTTTCTATAGAGTAATGTTTTGGCTAGTCTGGGTCTCCTGTTATTCCATATGAACTTGAGAATTGCTTAGAAAAAAATATTTCTGAGGATGATAAATTCTTAGGCTTAAAGTTGAGATTTCAATCTTTTTATTGACACTGATGTTTAATAATTTTTTTTTTTAAGAGAGAGGGACAGTGAGAAACAAACTTTTATTTATTTTTTCATGTGGCTTTCATTGCTCAGAAACTTGGTTGTATATGTGGTGCTGGGGTTTGAACTCAGATATTTGCACATGCTGGGCAAGTGCTACAAGTGCTGAGCCACCACTCCAGCCCAATAATTATTTTTTTACTATTAAATTTAATACTTATTTTCCTTATAGTTAGTGTTTATTTATTTATAATAAATCTCTTTTTATTGTCTATGATTATTATAAGTATACTTTAGTTTGTATTTTTATTGGTGCATAATAGTTATACATAATAATGGAATTTGTTGTGACATATTCATACATGCACACAATACAACAATATAATTTGGCCAACATGCACTCCCAGCAATCCCCACCTCTCTCCTCCTCTTCCCTGATCCCTTGCCTCTGTTTCTGGGGTATATATTTATTCTAATCTACTCAAATATACTAACATAATTCTTATGCCTGTGAAAAACATGTTCTTTTAAAAATATGTGTGACAATAGTATATATAGTAATTATCATTGTATAAAATGATCTCTGTATTCACATAGTTATTTCTCAAATAATTTCATATCTATTAGAGATTTTTATTTCCTTCAAGATAGGTGTCATACAATGCCATTTCAATTTCCCTGATTCTCCAACTCTTTACCAAATCAACCTTAGTTTTTGAAATATGTATGAATTATGTAATAGTTAAATAAAGCTAATTAACATATATGTTATCCTATACATTTACCATTTATTTGTTGTAAGAACACTTAAAATCTACCCTTTCAGGGCTGGAGTGGTGGCTCAGTGGTTATGGTGCTTGCCCGGCACACACAAGTATGCGAGTTTAAACCCCAGCACCATGTGCGTACTGGAGCCTTGGCGCAATGAAAGCCATGTGAAAAACTAAATAAAACATTGTTTCTCTCTCTCTCTCTTTTTAAAAATCTACCCTTTCAAGCCATTTTGAAGTATATAATACATTGTTTTTAACTATAGTGATCATCTTGTACTTTAGATCTCTTGAACTTATGATTCCTCCCGCCTAGATAAAATTTTGTATCCTGTGAACATCTTTGCCTGTCCCCTTCATTTCTAATAGTATTTTTAAATAGCAGAAATTTTTAATTTTGATGAAGTCCACTTTTTCAGTTTTTTATTTTATGTTACATGGTTTTGAGAAATCTTTATCTAATCCAGAGCCAGAAAGATTTTCTCATACATTTCCTTCAAAAGTTTTTTCAATTTTAAATTTTATATTAAGCCTATGATTCATTTTTTTTTGTATAAGGAGCTCTAATAGTTTCCAAATATCATTTGAAAAAAATAAAAGTTGAGAAATTTTGTTAGAGTTCCCTTTATAGTTACTGTTTTTGGCATTATTCATACCTTTGGTAGATCCAGATTTCCATCTAGTAGTGTTTTCTTCAAGATCAGAACTTCCTTTAACATTTCTTGTAGTATATGTCTGCTGCTGAAGAAATCTCTCCAAACTTTTTTTTGTCTGAAAAACATCTTTATTTTGCCTTCATGTTAGAAAGATATTTTTGCTAGATTTAGGAGTAAGCTGGTAGTTTTTATTTCTTCAGTACTTTAAAGTTGTTGCTTCATGGTCTCTGGGCTTGCATATCTTCTAAAGAAAAGTTTGCTCCACATATATTGTGTCATATGTTTTAGTCACTCCTGTGGCTGCTTTTAAGATGTTCTCTTTATAGCTGTTTTTGCAGTAATTTGATTTTGATTTACTATGTACCTATGTCTTTTTTATGTGGTTTCTTTTTCTTTATTCTGCTTGGACTTTGAGGTTGGTTCAATGGGTTCATAGTTCTATTTGAATGTGGAAAGCTTTGGCTGTGTTCTTCACTCACTTTCTCTTTTCGGACTCATGTATATATGTTAGACTGCCTGATAATGTTTTATTTTCTCTCAGTGCTTTAGTGATAATCATTTCTATTGCTACATTTTCAAGTTCTGCTGTTAATCCAATCTAATGTGATTCCCATTTCTGAAACTATTTTTTTCCTTTCTAGAAGTTGTGTCTTTTTATATTTTACATTTTTCTCCTTAACATATTCATGTTTTCTCTATGTTTTCTAACATATGGGGCATCTTTAATAGCTGTTTTAACTTTGTTTTTTGCTAATTTCATCTCTGTAATTTATGGGTCTGTTTCTATTGATTGATTTTTTTTTCTGCTGACTACAGGTCATATTTTCCTGCTTCTACATGTTTTTTTTTTTAACTTTAAAAAATTGTTTTGGTAATATTCACATAACACAAATTCACTATTTCAGCAATTTTAAAGTGCACAATTCAGTGGAATTTAGTATATTCATAATATTGTATAACCACTATCACTACCTAATTCTAGAATACTTTCCCTACTACAAAAATAAAGGTGTGATAATAAGGTATACTGAAGAATGGAGGAGAGTATGGCAGTGGTGAAAAATCTATTGCTGTATTAAATGACAGTGTCTCATTTTATAGTAATTCTCATGGCCTCTGTGAGGAGGAAGTGAAATAGGCACTTCAAGCATTTTCTGGTAGATCCATTGACCTTCAGAAGAAAGACAATGGCATTGGCCTTCTTACTCTGAACAATCCTGGTAAAATGAATACCTTCTCAGGTGTTATGATATTACTATTTTTGGAAAAATTGATTGAATTGGAAACTGGGTTAGAAGGGGAAAGGCTTTTTTTTTTTTCCCCTGTGGGGAAAGCATACTTTCTCTTCAGGATCTGATCTGAACATTGTAAAAATCCTAGGAACTCCAGAAGACGGCATGATCTTATTTGTGTTCATGCAAAACACCTTAATAGATTTATGATACTTCCTTTTATAAAGGCTGTTGCACTGGTTCAAGATCAGGCATTGAGTGGAGGAGCAGAATTTACATGGTATTTAATGACTCTGGAGTGTGAGATCAAATTTGTCCATCAGTAGATGGGTATAATTCCAAGATGGGATGGTGGCATCCAACTAATTGAAAACATTGGCAGTGTATAAGCTCTCATATTATTAAGTGGAATCCTCAAACTCGATTAGGAAAAAAATCTTTAAACGTACAAATTGTCAAAGAAGTCTTGCAGACTTCAGATGAAAATAAATCTCTAGAAGAGGCATAAGGGTGGCTAATACCATTTGTCAGTGGGCCACTGGCAGTCATTAAAGCTCTGAAAAAAAATGTATTTCTTAAGGCAATGAACTGTGTTTAGAGGTGCCATTACAGAACAAAAGGGAACTTTCAGAAACTTTGTGGGTGGAACCATAAATTTAGAGGTTATTACTAGGAAAGGAAAATTTAATAGTTTTTTAAAATATGGATGTACTATGAGCAAAGCTCCAATGGTGAATATATATAAAAGTTAAATATGATCAGTAGAATTATTTTGAAGTCTACTAGTATATTCAGATTTGCTTTTAGTAATTTTTTGAAAATCTAAACTCATTGGTCTAGTTTTTCTTTTTTAAACCAACATTTGGCTAACATTACAACACTTTTTGCTTGAAAGTTATTTTTATCAATTCCTACATTCTTATAATGTTCTTAGCCTGTAAGCCAAAATTGGTGGTGCTGGGGATTGAACTCAGGGTTTTGTGCCTGCTGGGGAAGCGCTGTACCACTGAGCTATTTCCCAAGTCCCCCAAAATCAGTTTTTAAAAGGACACGTTTCTACACAAACTTATTTCTGCTATTATTTTTCACAAAATTTTGTTCTATTTTACCTGGGAATAATTTATAAAATAGCTCAATGCATCTTGCAGTTAAAGAATAAAAGTTGGGAGGGATCATGGGACAAAAAAGTAAGGAAAGGTATGGTCAATAATTTTCTTCTGCTCCAAGGAGCAGGAGTAAAATTCATGGGAAATAGCCATTTATTTGAAAAAGGATGCATCCTAGTACCCATTACAAATTTGGATCCTCATTTATTCTGTCTTTTCAATTATTAGTTTTCTGTTTTGTCTACTAAATAGTGTTACCATGATATAGGAGCATCAACTGACCCTACAAATTGTCCATTCAGTTGTTTTTCCAGGATTTTCTAAAGTAATAATAAATAGTACTGTTGATAGTTTTAAAATTGAAACTCTCAAAGATTTATGAAGTATCTTACAACATAAATTTACATTTTACATCAGACTTCTATTTTTTCCTCTAAAACACACAACTTTTATAACTAGATATCTTTTAAAGATAAATTTAGTAAAAATGCACAACTCTATCTTTTATGATCACCCTCATATTTCATTTCTTTAAAGATAGATAAGTAATTAAGTCCCAATTCTAATCTATCACAAGATAAAGGATAATTTCCAAATAGTGAAAGCTTTTAATTGATGTTTTTATTTGCTATTATGACATTCAATTCAGAATTGAGAAATTTAGTAAAAATAACTTGCACATATTTGCAACATGATTCTACTGTTTAAAGAAATGTAGTAAGAAAGACTCACATTACTTTTTTCAAAGGCAAATTTTGGATTACCATGTTAACCCAATAATTTCTATCTTGTCAAGATATAAAAACTTCCAAACAAAAATAGATTTTCTAATTAACAGAACAAACATCCTGATTTTTAAATCTGTCACTTTCCATTTTTCCGCTCTTTCCAGTCCCTAGCAATAACTTTCTTTCTCTACATATTTGCCTATTTTGGATGGATGTTTCACATACATGGAATTTTTTAATGCTCATCCATACTGTCACATTTTTTTGGGTAATATTCCATTGTATACCTCAATTTAGTTTATCCAGTAGTCTGTTAATGGAATGAGTTGTCAAAACCTTTTGGTTACTGTGAATAGTGTTGCTATGAGCATTCCTGCATATCTTTTTGTTTAAACACCTGCTCTGATTCCTTGGGAATATATCTAGAAATAGACTTGCTGGGTCATCTGATGATTTCATGTTTAACTTTTTGAGGAAGTGCCATATTGTTTTCCACAATAGATGCATCTTATACATTTCCGTCAGCAATGCATGAGGGTTCTGATTTGTGTTCCAGTGGGTATTAAGTGGTATCTCATTGTGGCTTTAACTTGCATTTTACTGATGAATAATGATGTTGAACATCTTTTTATGTTCTTATAGGCCATTTGTATATTTTCTTTGGGAAATAACTGTCTTTTGCCTAGTAAAAATTTGTTTTTGTATTTTTGTTATTGAGTTGTAGGTGTTCATTTTATATTCTAGACATGTATTGAGAGATGATTTGCAATATTTTCTATATCCTGCAGGGCTTTTTTTTTCAGTTTTAGAATAATATCCTTGATATAAAAAGTTTTAAATTTTGACGAAGTTCAGTACTTTTTCTTTTGTTACTTATGCTTTTGGCATTTGTTTAAGAAACCATTGCCAAATCAAAGGCCATGAAGATTTACTCATATGCTTTCTTCTAAGAGTTCTACAGCTTTAATTCTTACATTTAGGACTTTGATATATTTTGAGGTTCTTTTCTTTTCTTTTTCTTTTTTTGGTATATGGCATGAAGTAAGGATCATTTGCATGTGGATATCCAGTTTTCTCAGCTCCTTTTTTTTGAAAAGATTTCTTTCTTCATTGAATGGAACCTTTGTTCACAATCAGTTGACCATAGCATGTGGATGAATTAGTTTATTTCTAGACTCATATTTCTATTCCATTGATCTCTATGTCTGTCTCACATTGTTTTAATTTTTTAACTTTGTGGTAGATTTTGAAATTAGAAAGGGTCAATATTCTAGTTTGGGTTTTGTTCAGGATTATCTTGGCTTTTCAGGACTTTCGCAATTTCAGATGAATTTTACAATCAGCTTTTCTATTTCTTCCAAAAAGGCCAATGAGTTTTTTTAAAATTATTTTTAAACTGATGCATAAAAACAAAATTTGTACATGTTAGTTGGGTACCACATAATGTTTCAATACATTTGTACGCTTCATAATATTCAAGTCAGGTTAAAAATACTTATCTCCTCTAACATATGCCATGTATTTTTTTTTTTATTTGTTTGACATAGTCTTACATATTGGAGGGAATTGTTGTTACATATTCATGTATACATGGATATTGACAAAGTAAGTTAAGGCCAGTCCTCCTCCAGGATCTCCCCTGCTTCATCCATTTCCCAATTTCATGCTCCTCTGTAATACCCCCATGCTATGGACAGAAATGAGCTTATAAATGTATATTAATTTTTGAAATTTCTATGTTTCTCTGCCTGCTTGTGTATAGTTTGGCTTCTCATGGGAGTCGAGTGTTCCCAGCCTTATTGATAAACCCCCCTTTCTCCTCTCTCCCTGACCTGCCTCCCTCTCTTCTCCCCACTACTATTTATGGTTCCCCCAGCTCAAACATATGTCATTTCTTCATAGCAAAAAATTTCAAAATTCTTTCTTCTAGCTTTTTGAATTATACACTACATTACTGTTGTTTATAGTCACCCCACCCCAGCTGTTGGGATTTGGTGGGAATTACATTGAATCTGTTTTTTTGTTTTGTTTCTGTGGTAGTGGAGAGTGAACTGAGGGCCTCGTGCATGCCAGGCACATGCTAGACCACTGAGTTTACATCCCCAGCCCTGAATCTGTAGACCAATGTGAGAAAAATTACCCTACTAACAATATTAACCATTTGTGAATACAGGTGCCTTTCCATTTATTTAATTTCTTTCAGCAATGTTCCATAAAAGCCTGTAACTTTTGGTTGGATGATAAACATTGTGAATTTTTTTAATTGAGAAATTTATTTGTTGTACAATCATTCAAGTTTTTAACAAAATAATATAAAATGTATATAGAGTCTGAGGATTAGATTTACCCCCAAGAGTGCCCTCCCCAGTTACCCACCCTTATCCCACCCTTCCCTTTCCCACAACATCTCTAAAAAAGTATTAGGATGTGTAACATTACACCTTATCTGTATTTAACACATGATAATAGACCTTCTTTCTCAATGGCCAGGGTCTAGCTCCAGCCTCCACAGATGAGTGAAGACATTTGACCCTTGGTTCTCTGGGTTATGCTGATTTCACTCAGCATAATTTCTTCCATAGCCATCCATTTACCTTCAAAGGCTGCAATACCATTGTTTCTAATTGCTGTGAAAATTCCATGGTATATATGTACCACAGTTTTTGGATCCATTTGTCCAGTGAGGGACATTTGGGTTGTTTCCATGATTTAGTTATTGTAAATTGAGCTGCTATAAACATAGATGTTGCCGTGTCACTATAATGTGCTGATTCTAAATCCCCTGGAAAAATACCCAGAAGAGAAATAGCAGGATCATATGGTGGTCTCATCCCTAATTTTTTGAGGATTCTCCACACTGCTTTCCAGAGGGGCTGTACCAGTCTGCAGCTCCACCAACAGTGTGCTAGTGTGCCTATCTTTTCACAGCCCCATCCAGCATCTATTATTATTTATTTTCTAACATTGTGAATTTTATGATGTTGGGTGTTAGATTTTGTTTTATTCTTTTAAATAGTATTGTGATATATGTGGTGCAGGGTTAAGTTACTTGCAATCAGTTAACAAGACTTCCTTTTAAGCTTTTTAAGTGAGACAACATGTAGTAGGAAACATTTAAGCCCCCTACTTGATGAAACCTTTCTCATGGCTCTCCTTGATGCCTTTATTTTGAGGTCTTTTTAGTATGACTGGTAAGATCATGAAGTTTTTAGCTGTGTGAGCATCATAAACTTTTCAAACTATTATTTTTCAAACTTTTTTCCTAGATAAGGGTAATTTTCTTTTGCCTACGTACGGATACCAATTCAGCCAAAGACTGAACAGGACTACCTCTATGGATCTGAGTTGCTTTTCCTGTGCATTTCTCCTATTTTCAGTGTTTTCTCTATCACTTCAGCTTTCTTGGTCTCTTTGATCTTTAATGTGTCTTTTCTCAACTCAGCTAGACTTTTAGGCCCTGTTTGGGGCTCTGCCTGGCTGTACAGTGATGTGAACACTCCAGGAGCAGCTGTAGGCTCACCTCATTTGTCTCGCTTTTCTCAGGGGTCAGTCCTGCACTACCTATTGCTCAGTTTCTGAAAACAATAGTTTCATATGTTTTGACTGCATTTTTGGTTGTTCAAGGCTTGAAGGCAATTTCAAATCTTGTTACTTTCTTGTGATCAGAAGTAGAAGCTTTGAATATTTTTGTCAAACAGAAGTTAAATTGAACTTTCATTAATGTAAAATGAAGAGAACGTCTTAATTCTTTTGTATAGTGCCTGGATGAATTCAGGTATGCTTCTCTTTAATAGATTTATCTTAGAAGTTGTATACATCCTTAACATTAGTTAGTTACTAATGATAATGTTGCATGCTGTTTTCAAGTGAATGCTAGCTCAATTACACAGTAAATATCCATAATACTAAGTTTTTAAAAAAGGAATTCAACATTGAAAGTATACCATTCTAATGGAATAGATGATAGGCATTTCTGGCAATATGGAATGGGAGATATGAACTTAAAGTCTCTGTTTTCTATTTTCTTTATTTCTAAAATAAAAATAATAAAATTGCATTGAATGTAATGTGCATGTGTGTGGGCATACACATACATACAATGTTTAGAACAGTGCCAGGTGTATACTAAATGTTATAAATTTTAACCATTATTTTCTTAGTCATAATCATTGTTTTTTTTTCTTTTTTCTTTTTTTTTAATTAGAATATAGAAATACAGTTGAGGGAGAAACATTATCAAAACATTATCATTCAGTGGATATAAACTTTGTTATTGAGGGGAAAAACCAGATCATGGATATCCACCTTGAATTTTACCTTTTGCATTTTCCCCCAGAAGAGCTCATGCATTGAATGGATAGTTTGTGGAGGAATGACATCGGCTTCTGGG